>JAUBNZ010001223.1:0-12265 GCA_032355485.1 Bonnemaisonia californica | reverse complement strand
GTGACACTATGGGGGGTGGTACAGTGTAGAGGGCTTACACCTAGTTGGTGTCAGTGTCACAGAGGGGTGACACTATCCGGGATAGTGTACCGCGCACTTAGTGTGAGTGTTCCCCACCAAGGGGTGTCAACCAGGCACCGGTGCACCTCGCCATGCGAGGTGTTACACGTGGGTGGGCTTGGCGACCTTTCCCCATCTGGCTGATGGGGAAGTAATCGAATTGAGTGGGGAATTCGGGGGTGCTATTCAGTGAGGCTTCGGCGCGCCACAATGCCACTGGCATTCGTACTACAGCTTGGGTTGCGTAGATGTCCACCTGCGTTTTCCGCGGGGGAAATGCAAGTGGGACATCGTCTGCTTCCTCGAGTGGCTACAGGCTATTTGCAGCCTTTCGCAGGGAGGGCCGCGCCGCGGTTCTCCCGCCATTAGTTTTCCGAGCTGGGCGCCGTACCTGTGTCATCAGGCTCGGAATGACGGGGGAGGTTCGGGGTGCGCAACGAGGGGAGGGGAGGTGCGCATTGACGGAGGTCTTGACTCGCCGGCGTTGGGGTCTCCTGGGGACCGACGAAACTGACTTCTCGCCGGCCATCACGAGCCGCAGGCCCCTTAAGGATCGTCGTACGACAGCCCTGAAGAGCGTTTCCCTGTCCGTTTGAGTTCCCTTTCGAAGGAAACGCGTACCGCGAATGGATCCTGCGCCTCTGGCTTCGAAGGAGTACCTGTTCGGGCTGCTGTTGGAACAGGTAGTTCTGCAATGCAAAGAACATCTGCACCTGGAAGGGCAGGTAAGGGCAGTTGTACCGGATATTTCCTGTTTTCCTGCATCCGCTGCACGCCCACGTGACAGAGCAGGAGGGGAGCAAGGTCTGAGCCAGTGAAACCTGCTCATCTGATAGGGCTGGGATCGGGTTCCTTCGACCAGAGATTTCAAGGGGCTCCGTCTCAGTGGTGGACGTTGCTGGTGAGGGGATGTTCTCTAGCGAGCTGACATCCCCCGAGAGCAGCATGGAGGTGAGGTCACACGGCCCTTGCCGGTCGTGGTACTCGAACTCCGACGAGGAGTCCGACCGGGGCGGAGGTGCTGTTGTTGGTTCAGCAACCGAGACTTCTGCCTTGCCCCCTCTCGGTTGGGGGCAAGACGGGGCTTCGGCACCTGCTGACGAACGGCGCGGAAGGTGTCACCGTGTGCTTGCACGACACGGCGAACAACGTGAAAGTGTTGCTTTTCTTTTCGCATGGCAGAGATCGTGACTGTCGAGCGGATGCCCGGGTGAAGGCCTTTCATGAATTAATTCACTAAGTCTCGCTCGGTGAATACGTTGGCCCATCGGAGAGCGTAAGTTTGCAGACGATCTGCAAACATACTCTCCTCCTCGTTGTCCGCTTGTTGTGCGCGTGTCACTTCGTCGTACGCAGTGAAGAGGACATATTCCCTCGCGTACCGTGATAGGAGAGTGTTGAAGACGTGCGCCAAGCTGGGCTCACGTTGTCGCCCTTCCGAAAGCGTGTGCCTTCTTTGCGAGGCAATCAAGTGAGCTTTGGCGTCTCCTCTGAGAAAGCAAGATAGAAACTTGACCGCCGCTCCCTCCTGCATGAAGGTGGCGTCACAGGAGCCGAAGAATTCCGCAAGGAACCTGAGGACTTCGATGGCGTCCGGGCCATCAAAGTCCTGCAGGCTCGGGTTGAATGCTCGGATATTTGTGGCGAGGTTTCCCAGCCGTCGCAAATCTGAGGGTTGTAGTTGGGGTCGCATATCCTGCAGGAGATATTTCCTGTAGGAGAGCACCTTGTCGAAAGCTGGCTCCCTAGTCTTCAGAATCTCGAGATCAGGTTCCAGTGGGCCTCGGAATGCACTTTCGCCAATCGGTTCCCCAAGGGAAGCCGATGGGTCAGAGGGTATGGTGTTGGGTGGTGGCGGCTTGAATCCATCATCAATGGGCAGGGCTGTTCCCCCGTGCGTGCTCATCTGAGCACGCATGGGGTCAGCAGATTGGGCTGTCCCGGCTAAGGCCTGAACGTGCTGGGACAAAAGCCTGATTGTGGACTCCAGTTCGGCTTCGTGATTTGGCAACTCTCTCCCTCCCTGGGAGACAGCCGTGTCAGCTTGTGTGCCGACGACGCGCAATTGAAGGTGGACGATATCCGGCTGGAGGGCTTGGAGGAGCGTTTGAACTTTATCGACACGCTTCCGCAGTCCTCTTGACAGATTGTCCCAGGCGCCTTGCGTGAACTAGGCTTCCGCCTCGTCGCCGGAGCAATGTTACAGTATCTTCAGGACAGCCTTCGATACTTCATTCAGCTTCAAATCTGAATAATGTGCATGGATTTCGGCCATCTGTTCGTGGATGACATCTCTCACATTTTGAAAGATTTCATCCTCCATTCTCTCGCCGAGCGACTTCAAACGGCAGTCAAGCGTTGCTTCCCAGTCCCCTGGGGTCCCGGCGGTTTGCCTTAGGGGAATTTCCACTGCCTCAGAACTTCCAAAGTTTGGACGTTCTAGGTCGGCAGACCACTGTAGTATTGACACCACATGGGGAGGATGTCAACAAATATATCCTCTCCATCCTCGACATGGAGAGGGCGTTTCAACAAATATCCTCTCCATGTGGTGCATGGAGAGCATTTCAACAACTATGTATCCTCTCCATCCTCAAAATGGGGAGGATTTTAAAGCTCTAGATGGCTACATCTCCTCCCTTGGAGGGAGCACGCGAAGGGATCAACACCCTCGCGGCATATCCTCTCCATACTCTTCATGGGGAAGATGTCGAGATGGGTTCATACCCGTTTCTTTCCCACGGGGGAGGAAATGATCAGCATATACCACGGGAGCGCATGTCCTCTCCATGCGGAAAGCGTGGAGAGGATAATGCAATGGTAAGCCTGGTCCGTTAGTACGCCTGGTCCGTTGGTACGCCGTTGGGTGGCGGACCCCCAGGAAGTCTCGCAGGAGACCACTGGGGTCCACGTAGGGTGGCGACGGGGTTTCCTAAGGTAAGAAGTCTCCTGCCCGGCTCGGGGGAGGAGGAGAAAATGGAGTGTCAACCGGAGAGGCCAGTTGGCCGCCAGGCTCAGAGGCAGAGGATGCTTCTCCCAACTCGTAGGGAGGAGCGGATGAAGTTTTGGCGGATGCTCCTAACAACTCGAGGGAAGGAGCGGATGACGGTTTCGCGAGGGCTCCTCTCGACTCGTGGAGAGGAGCAGATGAAGGTTTGGTTTGTGGTCCTTCCCGTCGGGGGAAGGAGCTGAAGCGGAGTCTGTTGGCCCTCCTTCCCGCAGAGGGGAAGGAGCAGTGAAGGAGTTCGTTGGTGCTCCTCCCGCGTAGTGGGAGGAGCAGATGTGGGGATGGTTGAAGGTCCTCTTGGAGAAGGAGGACGGGAAAACCGGTTGGAATTCAAGGCAGCCCAGCTGCGAGTGTTCGCTGCCGAGCTCTGACCACAACCGAGGGGTGGTGGAGCAATATCTAAATAATCACCTAGCAAGAGGTGATTGTTGCTGGATGGAATCACCTCTCCCTCAGAGGGCGAGAGGTGACTGATATAGCCTCCCTTCCAGTGTTCTAACTCCATCTAGGATGGAGTAGTGGCATCTCCCAAGCGCAAGTGGGAGGCTGGCGCTTGACAAGGGAGCTATGTAGTACCCCGGATGGCGGTACTACGTTTATTGTGAAGACCCTTCTCGAGGAATGGTGGCCAACACCCGTCCACTCGCCTAATTTGAATTATTTAGGGCGGATGGACGGGATCAAAACGATTTGGCCGTACTAGATCCCTCGCCCTTTGAAGCGAGAGATTCAGCGGGATTTTTATTGGATATAAGGCACTGTAATCACCCCCTAGAAAGGGGGTGGACGCATGGTGGTGCTAAAAACATTAAGTTTTGAAACAGGTATGAGAAGGGGTTAGATGGGTTGGTAACCAAAGGGACACTATAACTGTAAGATTAATAGTGCTTATCGGAGTGACCCTAACAATAAACGGGTACGCGAGTCCTCCCTGAAACTTGTTTTCTTGTGCAACCGTAACACCGCGCTTTCCTCTGAGATATCCCCGATGCCGGGAGAAACAGACTAGGTTAGCTCACCACGTTGGCCCTCTGGGGCTCGCGTACCATCCTCACGACCTGTCAATTCGTAATCCCACTTGTGGGACGATTCAACTGTCACGGTAGCCGCTTTTCCCCAGGACAACCTGTCCTCCAGAATGGTACCAAACCTGGGCTCCTTCCCAGTCTTGCGACAAGGGAAGGAACATTGCCTGCGCCTAAAGCCTTGCGTCGTCCCCTAAGGGGACGAACAAGCTGTGTTAGCCACAACAGATCGACCCTGAGTGCTCTTTCCCCATATTTCCGGCCTCCATCGTCCCGCTGCGGGGACAGGGTGTCCAAGAAAGACTCAACTTCTCGGCTTCTCCACGGTCTACAAACCGTGGGGACATCTTGGTTGCGCCTCTTCCAGCGTTCTACCCCTGAAAGGGGTAGAAACAGTCTGGGTTAGCAATACCCGCTTGACACCCCAAGCGATTGATCCCCTTTCTTCCGTTCAGACCCATCCCCTTGGACGTCCCACTGTGTGGGACGTCCCTCATCTTCACGTTCACCCCCTCTGTAGTTCTGAGAGGGTGCAGATCCGCTTCCCCATCAACCCTCCACCAGTGCGGCCACCAGGTGGAGATACCATCCTCTAGCGTGACCCATTCAACCGCCCGTCATGAGTATCCTTAAAGCATAGGATAAGAATACTCTGGTCTCCTGAAATCTCCTTAGGCGACTCTCAGCTTCACCTCCACGGAGGACACGCTCTACCACCCTCTCGAAGGCCACCTACCGAGAGTTCACTAGGACCCTGTAGTGGCAGCTTCACTTCTCCCGAGGATGCAGAATACCGCAGTGAGTACGTCAACTTACGTCACTCCCGCCCGTTCCCCAGCAATCATCACGAGAACAGTTTCATCTGGGAAGACCTCACTCTCAACAACACGCGCGTGGATTCCCAAATCAAATGCCTGCCGATCCACCGAATGCCTTCGACACCATAGCCGTAAGATTCGAACTTGATGACGAGTTCCGAGTGTGGTGTAACGGGATGGTTCTCGAACTGAGGCGAATGCATAAGCACGGCGGAGGGGAAGCTTTCGGCCGGGTCCTATACGAACCGGGATACGGGTAGAAGAAGAAAGAGGATATTTTGCATTTGTTGTCAAATGGAGAACTGAGTGGTGACGAAGAATTGAACTCATGGATTCTTTCCGATGACTTCCCGGATGAAACGAGCCGCGACAGCGACGAAGACCTTGTACTTAGAATAGACGTGCAAGATGTCAAAAATCATGATAGGTATCCTATTCAAAGGGCGTCCCGTCGAAATAAGAAGCTACTGAAATGAAACCCAACGCCGCGCAGCATGCAAAGAAACCAATTTCCGCGGGGATCAGGAAGGACAGATGACGTGAAATTGTTGATGGTGATTCATAACCATTTGACGCATCGGGTACTGCAATTGGAGCGAACCTTATAAACGGAGGCAAGGTATAATCACGTGGAAGTATTCGATATGGTTACGGCAGAGAACAGGGAAGCCTGGAACTCCCAATTTCTGGCACAACTTCGGCGTCCCTTGGAAAGTCTTCATCCAAAAGTCGCGCAACCGTTCAACTGTTTCCTACAGAATGGAAAAGTGGCTGTCAGTGATTGGGTAGAAATAAAAACTTTCAAGTTCGGCGTCGAGGACATTTTGGGTCCACTGAATGAGGCTTCCTCCGCAGATGTGTTGGTGTTCCCCTCCCTCCATAACGTGTGTCATTCGAGCCCAACAATATCAGAAGCAGGTATTGTTTTCTGTACTGGTCGCATCCTATTCGAATGGCTGGGAGTAACACACAAGAAAGATGTGAACCAATTGATGTTCAGGGAGAAGAAATGGAAAGGGACGCACATGAAGCGCGTCATAGATGGAATGCAGAGGGACGAAACCGATGAAAGCCATCCATTAAATTTGTTCGTGGGGGCAGCTGCACATCCACCCGTGCGACCTGCGACAAAACGGAGAAAGGGAATAACATTTCCAAGAATTCCATCAGATTTCGGCGGAAAATCATGATCCCAAACGCTGCTCGGGATGTGCACAACTCACAATTGACGAGCGACCCCGAGATAGGGGAAGGTGATGGTGGCGACTTGGAGGTAATATCGCGCGAGGGTAGCGAGTCCGTTTTAAAATAGTTCTGGCGTAGGAAAGGAATCGGTTCTCCACATTCTTCTACAGGTAGCATGGATTGCACTACCGTTTTGCTAATGGGGGAGGTTCATGTTACCATTCCGGTTGTTTTAATCTCTGGGGAAGAATTGTGCCGGAACGTGTCTGAGCTCATTACCCCGTACCCTCTCCGCGGTTTTGGAAAATAACGTCGACACATTTTTCAGAAAAGTTCACTTTCCACTCTGAATTGATCCGTGCCAAATCTTGATATGGCCATTACATAATCATGAGATGTCTGTTCAATACATGAAGTCTCCCATAGAATAGAACAGCACCTTGCATTTCTTGGATAACGATGTACCATGATACCGCCATTTGTATTTCATACCACGTTCTGTGACACACAATAAGGAATCCATGATTTACATAGCAGTTTTGATACCCATGGTATATCATTTCTGTGCCGTATTATTTATCATGGTATGTACTGCGATATGTAGCATGGTCGTGCATGTGATATATTATGGTTGGGTGCAAAGAAATTCTTCCAAAATTCCATGTAATAAAAGTGCTGTCATATTACATGGCAATTGCCGAACATATCAAGGCAACTTAATGCTTCGAATACGCAGTGCGGCTGCTAGGGACATTAGTATCCGGAGGGTTTTCAGGCACTTTCTGTAAATACTACACTTTGTCCTAGGGCGAACCCGGTTCCAGAGGCTTACCGAATTGGGCCTCCAGCGACCTTCTGGTACGAGCCAAACAACGAAAGGGCACACGTCTGTTCGTGATGTAACAGGCCTTAGGACAGGCATTCTGGGACGCATAGTCTCTGCATATGTATAGCTATCTTCAGGCAAGCCTCTAAAGGTTCTCTCTGCATAAGAGAATACCTATTGGCGGAGCCCCACCGCCTCTTCCGATCGACTTTTACATTGTAGTAGATACGGACTACTTTGAAAGCCGCAGAACCAGGGTAATTTCTGTGTTATTTAAGGAAGCTTCGCTAGTGACGAGTAGTACTTGGTCACGGTGCTTGGTGCCGGATATACCCTAAGTATTTGGCCCGTTTGGAACGCAAAGGTGATACTTTGTACTTCCAAACGTGTGGAAGAAAGAGTTAGGGCTCTCTCCCCCAGCACCAGAGGGTCAGTTTGAGGTTCAAACTTTAACTGTCCTTCTGAAGCGGGCAGAGGCAGGTTTAGTTTAATTCGCCGTACTTGTGACGTGCACAGGCCATGAGATCAATATAAACTCAATCAAAAAACTGAAACCAAGCAAAAATGGCATCGAGGGACCAGTATCAAGAGTCCGAAGACGAAATCCAGCCCAACGTGGGCCTTTCCGTTTCTGCGAAGGCAAGATCAGAGGCACAGCGTGAGCAAAAACGTCTTTGAAACGCCTTCCGGAGAGGGCAAGAGCTTACAGAAAAGCGAGAACTATGATTAGCTAGAGTTAAGGGAAAGAGCCGCACAGAGGAAGCAGAGTGAAACGGCCTGAGCAGCAGAAAGCGAGACGGGGCAGAAACCGTGAGGCATCCAGAAGGAGAAGAACGAGGCAAACCGAGGAAATGAAGGACTGCATCAGAATAATGGCGGTAGAATCACGCGGTCTAGAAAGAGCCCAGTAAATATTTTGAAGCCGCGGCTGCACGTCTGCAAGCCAATCCGGATTTCTATGAGTGACGCTCCAGCTCATGAAGAAGCTATTGTTCGGATATGCCTCCAAGAATCCGATCTTGTAGCTACGCGCGAGACCCGAGAACGGGAACAAGTTACTGCTTGGTTGATGCGCCAGGAAGCCGACAGATTCGGTGCAAGTGCGTGAAGAAGACAAGAGAATACTCCAAACGTACCTATACAGCAGGAATGTGCACTCCCTCATAACCCACAGGAGAATACCCCAGATCCAGTTTCACCTAATTTCGCTAGGAGTCTTTTCCCTACCACCAACCCGGCCGCAGACTAAGTTTGCCACGTTCCTATGGATGTGGAGTGTCCCCACTGTGGTGCTTTACAATTCATTGGAGAGAAAATAAAGAGCAGTAGCTTGCTCTCACCACAGTCCTCTAACTGCTGTCAGAAAAGAAAGGTTTCACTCCCCGCCTTACAGGAACCACCTGCCCTTCTCAGAGAGCTTCTGAACTCCAAAGGCACCAAGAAACGTTTCTTCCGGCTTCACATCCGCGCTTACTACACCCCTCTTTCCATGGCTTTCGGGAGGGCCCGTTGGACAAACAGAGGTCCCGGTGCTTCCAATTCCTTTCCACTATGACCTCGGAGGGTCGCCTATACCACCGGATCGGTGGCCTGCATCCCGCCCAGGCGGTCAACCATCCTTCCTGTCAGTCTTCTTTCACGATACAGACTTTCAGAGGTAGCCTGAAGCGAGACAGGCACGCGTGGACAACTTGGATGCAGCTGCACTCCATGATCTGACACGTATAATGCAAGAGGTCAACTCCGACGTCCGCACGTTGGCCAGCTTACGGGACTGGGCCATTGAAGAAAGCCCACCAGTCGAGTACAGAATGGTTATTCATGCCGAAAAAAGACCCTCCGCTGAGCACATCGGCCGCTACAACGGTCCAACACCCGCAGAAGTAACTGCAGTAATTCCTGGAAATGCAGATGGGGTAGTTGGGAAGAGGTATATTGTCGTTGGCAGGCGCTTCGTTCGCATCAATGGAGAAGAGTATCTGCACGACATATCTGTGAACCATCGTTCATGCAAACTGCTCACGTACGTACGGAAGTTCCCTTTTGGAGAAGACCGGTGGCATCAGGCGCTTCGCCTGCTACGTACTGGCGGAAACCCTGCCATTGCTGGCACTCGAACACAAGTGAAGCTCCCTCCACTTCACTACTACTCCTACAGGATGTTACAAAGGAACGCAGAGTTCAGTACAGTACTTCACGGCAAGCGACTCTCCCAACAATACTCGGAATATCAATTCTGCAAGATGACATACCAAAGGCTGTCATGCCTCGGAAATAACCAAGGGGCACTTCGGCCATCAGACTACACTCTTCTATGCGATTTCCTTGCAAATACCGGGCGGGCAGAAGATGAAGCGTCTTCTGCCAGAGCTGGGATATTCATTGTGCTACCTTCCACGTACCTCGGAGGGGATCAGTACATGAGACAGTAAATGCAGGACATGAATGCCACGTCCAACAAGCTCGGTCACCCCTACATCTTCCCCACGGTCACGTCCAAACCGAAGTGGCCTGAGATTGTGGACTACCTTCTCCCAGGTCAGTTGCTTCAGGACGAACCTGACTTCACCGCACGCGTGTTCAAGGTGAAGCTGCAGGCACTTATGGATATGGCTCTGAGGCAAGCGTTGTGCTGAAAGGTTATCGCATACGTTCGGGTCGTGCAATTCCAGAAGAGAGGGCTTCCGCATTCCCATATCATCCTCATAATCGAGAGGCAATCCAAGGAAAGGCTCCCGGATCCTGCAAAATGTTGAGAGCCTCATTTCGGCCGAGCTACCCCCCGAATCCGATGGGAGATTAAGAGATTTGTTCCTGAAGCACATGATACACGGACAGTGCGGCTCCGTGAATAAAGGTTCTCCATGTATGCAAAGTGGAAAATCTGGTAAGATGTTCCTCTAGGAATTCAGAAGGCACATAGGAATTCTCGAGGACCAGTACTACGTGCTTTAGTATAGAAAAGCTCCAGAAGATGGTGGAAATACTGTTACAAAATGCTGCAGAGTAAACCGTAGGCTTCAAGACTTGCAGGTGGAAAGCTCTTGGGTCTTTCCGCACAGTCCCAAGCTCCTCCAACTTTTCGAATGCCGCGTGAACAGAGAGATCTTTATTTCCCGAGTCGGCAGTATAAATTACCTCTTCAAGTTCATCTGCAAAGGGCATGACCGGCGTGACAATGGAGCTTCTTCAAGAAGGCGAAACGGTCGATGAGATATCCAACTTCTCAGCTTCGATATTGTCGATAAGCACCCCTCCGTCGTTCGCCTTGCCGTCCATCTCGAGAACCATCACACCGTCTACTTCCAAGAATTTCAGGAACAGTAAGCTGCATAACAACAGCATCGACCTTCCAATACGCTTACCGAGTGGTTCTTCGCCAACGTTAAGTATGAAGGGGCAAGGAATCTGGTCTACGATGAGTTCCCTAAGTTCTTCACTTGGACGGTGACAGTTCGAAGGGCCGGTGCTTCAGACACCTCAGGAGGTGTGGTTCCTTCTAATTCCCCTACTCCTCCTTCAATCACTGTTCCTCTTTCTCCTCCTCCCCCTCCGAGGAAGAAGTACTGGAATCCGCGTGCTCGCAATACGAGAAAAGAAGGAGAGCAGATCACATTCACCGGAGAAGGTACAAACTTCGTGGGAAGAATCTACACTGTGAGTCCAAGGGAAGGAGAAAGCTACTACTTTAGGCTTCACCTTACAAAATTCAAATGGGCTGTGTCCTTCAAGGCACTTCACACTGTAGACGGCGAGGTGCACCCGATCTTCGGTGAGGCATGCGTCGAGCACGGGCTTCTAGCAGACGATATGGAGTGGAAAACGGCTCTTCGAGATTCCTTCCGCTCAAGATTCGCTCCTCTCATCCATGTATTCACCACCATTCTCACTTTCTGTGCGCCTTCGTCTCCAAGGGCTCTTTATGAGGGTCACACACGTATCTGGGCTATGGACTTCAATAAATGCCATGGCGCGCGGTGTTCTGGCGCAAATCGCTAACAGATGCTTGGACATGTACTGCTGGAGATACAGGGCTATCTGCAGTCAATTACCGGCAAGCCTCTAGAACATTTCGGACTCCCTCTACCGCCTTCAGGCCTTCCTGCTCTGCCTCCACCTGAAACACAGCCATTAGAGACTGCCCAACCCACGGAAATGGTTCACAGTGATGTACCGCGCCTTAACGAGAAGCAGCGAGCCTTCTTCCGGGAAAATTTATCTGCCGTTGCACCAGACCTCTCCTTGCGTTCACCAATGCTCGAATGACAGCCTCCAGTCTCCGTGTAACATCGCATCTCCTTCCTCGATGCCCCAGGGGGCACTGGAAAGGCCTTCTTGGTCAATGTGCATCACGCATTTCTAGAACTCAAAAGAAAACAAGTTCTACCAGTGGCCACTTCCGCTGTCGCCGCTCTACTGCTCCGCGGTGACCGCACAGCTCACCCCACCTTTCGGATCCCCATTCCACCAGACCAGGACGCCACGTTCAATATAACGGTAGGGTCTGCAGCTGCAGAAAAGATCAAAGGCATCGATCCATCATATGGGATGACGCATTCATGTTCCATCGCTTCAGTGTGGAGTCCGTCGGCCGCACATTACGCGATATATTACCAGTCAATCTGCCTTTCGGAGGCAAGTGTGTGAAATTCTCTGGGGACTTCAGACAAATACCCCCTGTTTTCCTAAGTGGTTCTCGTGGACAGATCTTCAATGCATGTTTGAAGTCCTCCGCTGTCTACAGAATCTGCAAAACTCTAGGGCTCAAAGAGGACATGAGGGTGTCTGCACTGCGCCCGGATTCCAATGCAGACGCCATCGCCCTCCACTTCCCAGACTACTAGCTACAAGTGGGAGAAGGAAGGGCAACTGAGACCGGTGGCACCAGCAATCGTCAGCTCCATGGGAGAATGGCGGTGAAGCTACCTACATCTGTGAAATTGGTGGACAGCAAAGCTTCAATGATTAATGGAGTATTCGAAGGAATGGAACACAAGTATCGAGACGAAGAATGGCTCACTTCAAGAGCTATACACACCGCCAAGAACTGCGGCCTTCCGGATCTCAATGGGTCCGTGGGCAGCCTGATTCCTGGACAGTACCTCCAGTACGTCAGTGCCAACCATGTGGAGAACGAAGAGGAGAAAGCCCTCCGCTATCCCGTTGAGCTCCTTAACAAGCTTGAGGGTGGCAGTACGCTACCCGATCACGAGCTCAATCTCAAGAAAGGGTTCGTGGTCATGCGTCTTCTCAACTTGGACCCTTCACATGACCACTGCAACGGCTCTTGGTACATCATCGATCGCATGTCTCAGACGCTTCTGCATCTACGAGTGGCAATAGG
>JAUBNZ010001222.1:0-12267 GCA_032355485.1 Bonnemaisonia californica | reverse complement strand
CCACATGTACCCAACGGGGTACACGTGGGCGCGGGGGAATCCAGATTCCAGCAGTCCGTACCGATGTGGCCTGTAAGTCCCCGATCCGGGCACGCGTGCACTGTAAGGTGCACGTGTGTCGGCCGAAAAAAAAAATAATATAGCGCCCGTTCAGAAACGTCCTGCACGGAGCAGGCACGTAACCGTCGCGTCGTACCCTGCGCCGTGCGCCTCTGAGGTTACCACGGCGCGGGGCCCAGTAGCCCCAGCGGCATATGGCTGGGTACTACACGGCCCCCTCCTCAGGTGTGAGCGTCCCGCTCACAAGCGGATGTCGTGCACATGACCGCGCAGACCCCTTCGGGGCTGCGTGGCGCATGTACGGGCGCCACCGTGTAGTGATAGTTGATCCTGCCTCGCTCTGTATCGAGACGAGGCATTCACACTTCTTACTGATGGTTGTAGCTGTAGTCTTTCCAGCATAGTTTTTCCTTCTGTAACTCAACCTTCTTGCTCCTTCCTCATCCTCTTCCCCGTCGTCGTCTCTCTTTTTTCAACCCACCACTTTTCATGAGTCTTCCTGTCCAGGCCTATCCACCCTTCTAACCGTCCAATCCGTTCTTTCTTTCCTCCGCAGTCCTCAGCGCGATGCGGTCCTCCACCAGTCCTTCCATACCGCTGGCTGCAGCGTGAAGCTCGGCCGACACGGCTGGGCGCGAGCCCAGCTGTTCCGGCGCGGGCGTGAGCGCAAGCACATTGGACTCCTTTGTCGACGCTTTTCGACGGCCAGCTCCCGCCCAACGTACAGCCTTCACGGCTAGGCAGGAGCCTAGCTGTGCCGGGGCGAGCGGAAGCGCGTACGTGAGCAGGTCCTTTCCTGTCCCTATCGACACCTCCGGCAAACGCGCCCATCACTGGATGCGCGTGTCGGCTTGGTGCGAGGGCCCTCTGCCTGACGGTAGTCGTCTTTAGTGTGGCGCGAGCGCCGAAATACGTACGTCCGATCGTCTCCTTCCCGTCATCGGGAAGGAGGCGTCGGCGTCTGTCGTCATAATGAAGTTCGCAATATTTATATTTAACGAGCTTCTCGCTGGCGTCAAATGGCAGTTCTGCCTGGTTTATTTGGACGAGGTGATCATCTTATCGACAACGGAAGAACAGCACATTTAGCCAATGGAGAAGATCCTTAGTACGTTAGCAGCAGCAGGAGTTTCCCTTAAGTTCTCAAAGACGGAGTTCTTCCGTCGGACGGTCCGTTACCTGGGCCACGTTATCAGGCCGGGAAATCTCTCGGTCCCGGCATCCAACGCGGAAGCAGTCTGGAAATCGATATACCCATGTACCAAGGCCCAGCTTCGCGGGTTCCTCGGCACGTGCAACGTGTATCGCCGGTTTGTCGAGCGGTTCGCGTTTATCGCAGCCCCGCTCAAGGCACTAATCCGAAGGGGAAAAGGTGACGAACTAACCCCGGCTTCCTCCGAAAAGACGGTCGCCTTTGGTACATTGAAGACACGGCTAATTTTTCCCTCGGTACTGGCGCTTCCGCGTGATGTTTACCCATAAATCCTAGACACCGACGTATTCTACTGACAGATTGGCTGCGTCTTGCTTCGCCAGCAGGAGGAGGACACAAAACTACACCTCCCCATCAGCTAGTGGAGTCGGACACTGGCAAGCGCGGAACTCTACTACTCTACTATGGAAAAGAATTCCTCGGGGTAGTATGGTCGATCCTTTTATTGAAACCATAACTTGAACGGGCGACATCTACGGTCCGGTATGACCACGAAGCGCTCCGGTGGTTCCTCAACCTGACTTCAGCCGAAGTTCGGCTCGCGCGGTGGATCCTCCGCTTGTCAGAGTTTGACTTCTAATTCCAGTACCACCCGGGCCGCGAGCACTACGTGGCGGACGCACTATCGGGAATGGATACAGCGGGGCGGACTCAAGACCATTAGACGATGAAATGCCCCGTTATATGGTCAATCGCTGGGACGACACGGATTGTTCCTGAATACCATCCAACTATGAGGCCTTTCTTCATATCCAGGGCTGCGAAAACGCCTTTACCTCCATCATGGATAGTATAAGGAGACTTATAGACCACAGTGAGAAACATCTGGAATCAACAGCTAGGATGGATCAAAACTTTTAAAAGCTGTAATTCCCGAGGGCGACCATATACACAGCGAGATACCATACAAAAGTTTTAAGATTGAATGGGCCTGCAAGCACGATCCTAAGCAGGCAGGCAGATGAACAGGGAGAGAGGTGAATCCTGGGAAGCCATCAGGTGCATCCGCAGCATGTGCCAGCCGCCCGGTTCCATGAACAAGAACAAGATTGCATGTATGGATCAGGCATACTTTGGTGTCCACCAAAAAATCAAACCGTTTTCTCTCATAGTTATCAAATGTTCGTATGAATGCTTCACGTAGAAACAGATTTCGAAGTCGGTCGGTCCCCAGGTCATGGTACTCTTCGTCAAGTTCTGATCCAACGAAGCAACGGAATTCCCCAAGAGGGATGCTGATAGAGGCTGCCGCGGTCGAAAACATCCCAGTGGAAAGATCAACAACAAGATCCCAAGAATCTGAAAAGCGTCGAATGAGCTCCACTAGCACTGCAAAAACTTTCTGTTAATTACGGTGCCCCTCATTGTTGCGATTACGCAAGGATTCTCCGGCATACAGATTTGGAATATTTCCATGTTATAGAAAAAGCCAGGATTACGGGAGAAGATTCCATGGAAGAGCTCGAGGTTGATAATCTCGGACAATGCTCTTCCCCTTCATTTCTTTCAGAAGAAAGCAATAAATTCACGGATTTTCTGCAAGTTACAGTTCTTTCATTGCGGCCTGGTGAAATTGAATGGCCTTTGTGATCAGACTAATGGAATTCTATCGACTGCATGTCTTCCTTGTCCCAAAAGGCTTCGCTACATAACGAAATGTTTACAAAGCTAGCCTGAGATCATAACCCCCGGGTCGTAACATCACCGTAATAGAATCAGCGGTATCAATTAGATCCTCCTATTTGGGATTTTCACGGCCTGTTTCCCTCCTCGTGTTCTAAGGAGTTTCAGTTAAGATAAGCTGAAGTTTTCCGGTCAAATTGGTTTCCCGCCATTGCATTTTTGTCTCCCATCAACTTCTTTGATTAAATGAAGTTCCCAGCAATGAATGGTAGTATGAAACGGACCCATGAATTCCTCAACTCCACTTTATCCGCCCTCGCCCTTTTTTCTCCGCAAGCGCGCTTGTAAGCTGAATACTTCCTATGGATGGCATCGGAAGACCTAAGATGACAGGCATTTGTTCCAGTTATTTCGTGGTACTATTATCCCGATCCATATGAATGTCGGCCTAATTCGGATCCCATTCCCCTTCCACAAAGAATTCAAATCATTGGCGCTTCTGCGGATTCTCTACCTGATCCTCCAGTGGAAATGTACCAGGAACCTTTTGTTCACTCGACTGTAATCTGTGTTTATTTTCGTCTATTAACTGTTTCAAATGTACCTGGGTCAATGCAGTGGTACAACCCGCTTAGCTTTGGGCTGGGGCTCCCAGAACGACAGCCTCTCTGACCCAAGACAAACCGATTCCTGGAGCCGCCTGCAGATGAAGGCAGTCATACGGCATCTATTAGGACTGGGGGAACTGATGGTCTACGATACTAAGTTGCATAAATCTGTCAATGACGTGAAAAAGATCAGTGCTGCTCAGACATTTTTCATTTTATTTCTGGAAACTTGCAGTCGACGCCCACGACCGAGCATCCGTCGACCCCGCGGCAGACCAAATTCCCTCAACAGTCTCAGAGGCAACGTTTTTATGTCATCGTCGTTGGAATGGCAGAAGCTGCTGATGGGGCGTTACCATCCATCGGATATTGCGGTCGGAGGAATGTACTACACGTTGAGCTTGTTGAACGCCATGTATGGTAGGTCCATCTTCTCAATATCTTCATATCCCAATACCCGTGAAGCTATGTTCCAATACGACAAGAGTCGCCGCACCACGAATCGTATCCGCGGCTCACCATGCACATTGGTCGTTATGAATTCCGCAAAAAGCTTCCAAAGAACTTCTGTCGTTCCCCTCGTTTGCGTTTCTGAGCATTTTCAACTGACCCGCTCTTTGATAAATGATGTTTCTTCTCCGTATCACTTAATAAAACGGCCATGAGAAATGTTAGCCATTTGAACATAGTTCATTTCATGCTTTCTATATTCCAACCTCCCTCTCCCAGAGGCAGCTTTACATCCAAGCAGGAAAGCAGATCTTGACCAAGAGATAATTTTGACTCACTCATGCCCTTGACCCAGAAGAGTCTAATTGAATGGCTCTCCTCAGCCTTCGAATTCATAACAACTCAACACAGTGACATATCCGATTTCCCCGCACGAGCAAGAATACTCCAATCAATACAGAAGAACTCCCACGGCCTGGTATCCTTTTCACTATTCCCGTTTCTTCATTAGTTGATTGGAAACATGCACAGAACGTTACAAACCTGAAGAAATATTCGGTTTATTCGTTGATCGAGGAAACCTGTTTCCCTTTTCGCCCTCCAGGTGTCTTCAAACCACTTCATGAATTCGTCCATTGTAAAAATCTCCCTCGCCTTGCTTGAAGCTCCCCCGTTGCGATTTGCAATGAAACGGTCTCGCAGATTTAGTATCACCGACAGGGGCTCCCAAAACTTCATCTTCCTTTGCTGGGTTGCCACATCATAGCATCTTGGGGTAATCAGGTCATCTAAAGCAGTCTGAATAACATGCTCGAGTCCATCCACTTCCTCCAGGTCTTCAATCATCGGAAGTTTCGTACCTTCTGGGGGTATACTCTTCTTGATTGGACCTGATAGTTACCATATTTCCGTGAGCACCGTCGACGGTATACACATCACCCGTTCTAACACAACGCATTCCACGAAGGGGGTAGGCTACATCGTAGCCATTGAGACCTATTGAACTGACAATGCTCTCCACATAACTCTCGGAAGTATCACGAATCCAGACATATATATCCTAACCCTTGGGGGATCGATGAAGGCCAAGCCTCCCTCACGGTGCCCGTGCTGATTTGCTCTCATTCCTCGATTATTGCCCGTCTGATACAAACTCCATGGGAAACGCTGACGCAGTAAAGGTAAAAGGAGCGAATTACTTTTATGAATTTCCCTCTCCTCGCAATGCATCCACCATTTCCAATAGTTAAATCTATTTAAACATGCAATTGCATGTATGTAAAGATAGGGCTAAAACAAATTCCATCTCGGATTTTCATATGTCTTATGTTTCAAATAGGAATGATTACGGAATAAATGAAATTGAATCCCGCTTACAGTAAGTTAATATGCAAAGAAATGATTTCCGCACTGATTACATAATCCCTGCGTTCTTCCTGTATTGCCAAATTTCGTCTGAGCTATAACCACTATATATGTCACTTCCGCTTACAGTAAGTTAATAAGCAAAGAAATGATTTCTGCACTGATTATAAATTCGCTGCATTCTTCCTGTAATGCAAACTTTCGTGATGCTGCAGCCGCTAAAGCACCTATAAATTTCATTTCACTCTCAATAAGTACGACTCCGGTGGGGATTGCGGGGATTTTCGCCCTCTTGGATAACTAAAACTCCCACCGTCCTCAAAGGATCAAGTGAAGGAGGCCAAGATTCCTTTGGGGGGAAGGAAAAGCCCTCCGATGCGGTTCATTAAACATCTGTTAAGATATTGCCATAAATTTAAAGCGTATATCAAACCCTTAGACCGTTACAATTATTCCTCTGTAGTAGATGTAATCTAATAAGATTTATTCGATACAGTTTAGGAGGCACTACTTTGTTCTGCCAGTGCCGCCTTCCAGATAACCCAGTGAATCCCTCTTAATTCATTTTCCGCAACTAAATTCTTCCACCTCATACTGGCAATGTTTGGTCTCTCTCCTGAGCACAGATTGAGATAAAATGGAATATCAGAAGTGGAAACGAACTTCGAAAGTACTGGTGGCCTGTAAAAATTAAGAAATCCATCTGCAACTCTTCCACTCGTAACAGGTCCGACTCCTCCAGTGTATTTCTTTTGTTGGAACATGCAGCAGCAGTTTAATTTTCGTCATCGAAATCTCGAGTGAGTTTCGAGCATGCCGGAATTTTAACCAATCTGGCGCCCAGGGAAAACGATCTGTGGAGCCATATTGAGGAATATGGGGTGAACTGCTCCATTCCATCTGTCCACTCTGAATTCGAAAGATGGGAACAGAGAATTGATTAAACATGGAGAAGAAATGGAGAATGGGAGGCACGTCTCTGCGATCTTGGAAGTCAGGATGCTTCTTTTTGAAGAAGCAACCAATACAAGTGCAAGCCTTTTTCAAGACATGAAATCCTCTTCCCCATTCTCCCCCGGAAACGCATCCAAATATATATTTGCTCTGATCAGGCCAGTGTTGAGTAAGCACGCTGGTGCTAGAACGGGAACTGCAGAATCGAGGAATGGGTCTCAGCCATGACAAAAAAATTCAAGATGAAGGTAGAATGCTCCTAGGCAGAATTCTCAAGGATCGCTATAAGCTTCAATGCAAGAGGATTCGGATTGAATTTGTTTCAAACTTCATTCCATGAGACGCATTTTCCCTGCAATCAATCAGGATCAATTGAGATTATGTTCGCCTCCTTCAATCCTGGATGAAAAAACTGTTTGCAGTGATTCCAAATCGTTTGCAGAAAGTATTGTTGTGAAGGGTTGGCCCGGAGAGGGTCGAGTGGGTTACTTAATTAAACGTTTCATTGGTACGCACCTGCAGCAATTGCCTAAAGAATACGACTCGCTTCGCACTACAATTTCCATGGGATTGTCATTTTTCCCTCAGAATAACACAGAGCAGTCGGTTAATGTGCTCATGAGGGACTCGCAAAAATATGAACACCTTAACAATTCATTCTTCCGCTCTCTGCAGTCCAAAGTGCTGTCTACAGCAGGGCTCACAGAAACGCTTAACCTCCAAATACATGGACGGAGCGAACAAAATGCAGATTTCATACTTCGCAGGAAGAAACTGCAACGCACTACTTGGCAGTTCTCAATCCAACCCTTTGGAATTTCAAAGGTTCTCAGTACTATCAGTCTCCATCTACGTTTCTGCTGTGCTAGCAAATCGAGAAGCTGCAGAAAGTGGCTGGATGTGGGATTTATTTTGGTAAACGAGCAAATTGTATTATTCAGCACACTGTGGAGTACATGTGCTGCTACAATCTTCGCAAGTCTTCGGGTAGACGGTCGGGGTAGGAGAGTTGTAGTATTTACAGAACGTTCCTGGACACCCTTCGGATAATACTGTCCCTAGTAGCCGGTAGCGGTGGGGCGGTAGATGTTGTGTTTCCTTCGCTTCCAGGGCTGGGGAGTTCTGAGGGTGGGGGGTATGCGGGAGGTCTCTCGTCTGTGAGCCGGCGATGGGAAGAACTAGGGGTTTAGATCTGGCCTCTCTATCCCCTACTTTTTCTGGGGAGGAAAATTAGGGTAAGATGGGTCTTCTGAGCCACGAACAGCAGTGTTTGTGGACGGGGATTCGGGGAAAACGCCACCGGGAGCTTTCGTACTGCTTCTCCTTGGGGAGCGGTACGCAAGGCGGAGTCGTGGGCAACAGGGAAAGGGGGCGCGCAGGTCAAGCTATCACTGTACCAGGTTTGGTACAATGGGCAAGGCAGGGTGGCACGAGGGGGCGATGAACGCCAGCCAGACGTAGCGCGATCCGATGACTAAGCCTGTCAACGACCTTCCGGTAACAGAAAGGTGGTTGGGAGGGCCGCTGCGTATCCAGTTCCACGATCGAGTTATAAGTTCATAGGGCGAGGTCTGCGTGCCTCTTTAGTCGCTAGGATAGCTAGTTAGCTAATCCTTAAATACTAGAAGTTGACCCCTACACTTACAGTAAAGTAACTCAGCTAAAATGTGCCTATTATACCGCCCGGTTGCCGGCTATTCACCTGTATAAGTGCTTACAGTGGAGCTCAGGCCACCGCCCATAGGCTACCCCGCGAGGGGGAACCAATGGGTGGCTGGGAAGTGGCGAGCGTCCGCCGGTGGTACTGTAATGAGCAGCTCCCAACATGGCAGCGGCTCATAGGCAGTTGTGGCAGCTGCGTTGAGGCAGGGGGCTGGTCCCGCTGCACTGTACTCGGAGCAACGGGGTGCCCCTGTGGGTACAGTTTATGACTGCCGCCTGACCCGCAAGTACACGTGTGGCCGCTTGGGTACACGTGGACCCGGGGAAATCCGGTCCTCGGAATTGATCCCCGAGCCGGAGTGAATCCATAAATTTGGACACACGCGTACCAGGAGGGTACACGTGTGACGGAAAATAAAGATAGTGCGTGCACAAAAATATTGTAAATATTCACAAAAAAGTTGTAAATGTTCACAATAATGTTGTAAATATTAGTGCCTCGTGGTACCATGCCAGAATGGCGTGGTACTACTCTAGGGAGGGGGTCACCGAAAAGATGAGGGAAGTCCAGCTCAGTAGGACGTCTAAGAGATGGGTCTGAAGGGAAGAAAGGGGTCAACCACTCGGACTGTCGAGCTGTTTAGGGCTAGCCAAGATTTTTTCTACCCCTGTTAGGGGTAGAGCGTAAGTAGAGGCGCAACGAATGTTTCTTCACCGGTCGTAAGACCGTGGAGAAGCTGGGAAGATGAAGCTTTCTTGGGACTGGCTGTCCCGGAAACGGGACGGTTAAGGCCGAAAAGATGGGTTAGGGTCATTCTTTAGTCGAACTGACGTAGTTAACCTAGCTTGTTCGTCCCCCTAGGGGACGACGCACTGCTTGAGTCGCAGACAATGTTCCTTCCCGCGTCGCAAGACCGGGAAGGAGCTGAGGTTTGGTGGCCTTTTCAAATGACAGGCTGTCCTTGCGAAGGGGTGACCTTGATAATAGCGTCGTCCCATGGGTCGGGAAGACGAGGAGATGGGTATGGCGGGATGATACGCCAGCCCCGAGGAGCCAACCAAGAGAGCTAACCTAGTCTGTTTCTCCCAGCTTCGGGGAGAACACAGAAGAAGGCGCGTAGTTGCTGTTCCACAAGAACGTAGATTTAGGGGGGAATCGCGTACCCGTCTATTCTTTCGGTCACTCCGATAAGAGGAGTGATACTTATACGCAGCTTAGATGATTAATCCCCATAAATTAATTAACATAATAAAATATCACAATAGGCCTCATTAGCCAGTCAGCGGGCTACCTCGGAGCTCGTTGAATATTATTGGTTAGCACGGGGTTCTTGGCCACCCGTGTCGGGTGGCAGAGCAGCCTCATCGTTAGAATTAACCAAACTTTAGGCCACCCTTGGGGGCGGCGGTTGCAGTAGGGGTGGTAGACCCCTGATTGGTCCCTTATCCTACCTATTACTGGGTAGGATAACAATAGGTTTCTCAATACCTCCCATCGGGGGCGGTGGACAGTAGCCCCTTATCCTCGGCCAATAAAATCCAACCACCAGGACACACCCGCAGTGGGATGATAACGCAGTAATATCCTTAGTGCCAGTAACCCCCGACATTGTTGACAGGGCTTACAGTAGTTACTGAACTCGGTACACCCCTCCCTATACAGGGAGGGGTGAGTTATTACAGTAGTCGTGCCCATTCAGTTACTGCCCCGTGTTTTCATGATTATGCCCAAAATTAAATCCCCGCATTGGGGATATTTCCCATTAACTTTGTCCCCTCGCCTGTACAAGCGAGGTGTAACGCAGCCCCTTTCCCGCAATTGGGAGGGGTTTTTGCCAAAATTCCAAGAGTGATGTACTACCACGGAGAAGTGGTAGTACTACAGCGATGTTTTGATAACAACCCGGGGTTGGCCTTGCTGATTGGAGAGCCAGGTGCTCGTGGTGGAACCGCTTACCGGTTCAGAGGCTGACGACGTGTTCTCCAATTCTGGCCTTCGGAGAGGATGGGGAATGTGCCTTTTCAGCATGGCGAATGAGGTAGATCGGCTCATGGGTAGGGACGAAGCAGTACAATTGGCTAGCAATCGTGATTGTGATAGGGCGTATATCGCGAACCTTGGCTCCATCAAACCGTGGATTGGTCTGCAAGGGCTACTGATAGGGTTACGCAGAGAGCCAAGTGTAGCATGAAAGATGTTCCAGAGCGGACAAAAGTCCTGGATTGCCAATTCACTGTACGGTATCTGGTTGGTGCGTTTGGGCCGTGACAATGAGGTGGACCACTGCGTTACTGAAGACTGCGTGCACCGTGAGATGCTTGACTGTGAAGAGAAGTATCCCTTGCGTTATTCCGCGGAGTCTCTCCAAGCGTGCTGCGGTGAGGGGGTGAATCCCTCTAAAATTTTCGAGGTTCTTGAAATTCAGGTGGAAGGAAATGGAAAATTCAGGGATAGAATGGTTAATTTGAGAGGAAAAAACTTAGTAAGTTAATTTCTCAGTATCCATTGTACCGGAACTAAAAATAGGTTTCCACTTGAAATTACATCCCTTAGCACAGCTTTATGCATTGCCTCAGTTAGACCATCAGCCACGTTATGTGAAATTCTGACAAAACCAATGTCCGATATTAATTTGTCACGGAATCCTTCGAGCGCAGCAGCAACATCGAGAATCATGAGTTTCTCGGATGTGCAAGATCCTGTTGAAATCACAGCAAAGAGGCATTTGCTGTCGGTGAGGAGCTGGAATGGTACTTTCTTTCCAAGGACCTGTTCCAGTTCTTGCGACATGGTGACTGCAACGTCAAACATGTCGCTGAAGGCAATGCCTTCGCCAACCATTGCTGACCGGGTAATTCGACGAGCTTCGAAGGACTTGAAGCTTATCGATATGACGGAATCAGACGCATCACCGAGGAAGCAAACGTGTCCTAGCTGTGAAGATTAAATGGCATTATTTTGCGAAAGACGCATCTGAGAAGCCGATCACGTGAAGTTTTGCTACGTCCAACTTCTGAATCCGCAAAGGCACATGGTTGTCCACCGCGTACTTTACTGATCGATTGAGGCTTTGGATAAATCCCGGGAGATCCATATTGAACATTTCTTCAGTGACTTGCATCATCTGAGAGATTTCGAGGAGACTATGAGGCCTGGTATTAGCCAACTAGGCGAGCTTCATCCGCATAGATCTGAAGTCGGCGAACGATGCATGCAGTCGAAGCTTCTCCAGCTTGTTCAAGTAGGCATGCATTTCCTGGAGCACATCTTCGTAATGTAGTACCATGCCAAGCTGGCCTGATACTACTGGCTCCTCATCCCTCGAAGGTACTACACGGGCCACGGCCCGGGTGTAATTCTACGGTTACGAATTATGATCAGTTTATTTCCGGGAAATACACGTCTACCTGTGAAGGTACACGTGTGTCGGATAACTATGGATCTAACCCGGCTCGGTGAGGACCACCGAGCTGGAGATCTCCCCGTGGCCACGTGTACCCTACGGGCACACGTGGCGACGCGGGGCCGGCCGGCATGCATAAGCGGCGTCCCGGAGGGGCATTACACTTTCCCCGGGACAGAGCCGCCGGACTGGACCCCACACGTGTACCCGCCAGGGGGCACGTGTGCCTACAGCTTTAGGCCCCCTCCGGCCCAGTGAAGACCACTGGGCTCCGGATGACCGCGTGTCTACTTGTGCCCCGGGGGCACACGTGGATGCGTATGGCCAGCGGCCGGACCCCCACCTGTACCCACAGGGGCATACCTCTGCCCCGGTGCGGTACTTACTGGGTTTGAACCCCTGGCGCAGCACCGTGGCCACACCTTCCAATGGGCAGCTTCCATCGCTGGCACCCACCCATTAAAGTACCGCTGCCGACCCTTCACGGGCCGACAGCCCCAAAACCATCCATCTGCCACCCTCCGCAGTGGATCAGATGGAGGTGGCCTGAGCACCCCTGTAAGCCTATGTTTACAGCTGAGTGCCGCCCACCTGGCAGTACATTGGGCAGATTTAGTTAGTATTTTAGTGTAAATAGTGGGGTACAATTCTACTATTTAAGGCTTAGCTAACTAGCTACCCTACCGACTGAAGAGGCAACCGAGACCTCCGGATTTGACCTTACAACTCAACCTGGAACAGATCGATCAGCGCCGTCCCCGACCACCTTTCTTCCGTAGGAAAGGCGTTGGTTCGGTTAGCTCAGGCGTCGCTCTACGTCCCGTTCAGCTGTCCTTGACCGCCCAAACCAGCCATACGCGCGGCGTGCCACACGTGGCACGTGGTTAGCTTCTATCCGTCACCCCCTTTCTCCCTTTGCACGACCACT
>JAUBNZ010001221.1:0-12270 GCA_032355485.1 Bonnemaisonia californica | reverse complement strand
GAGTTTCCTCTCCTCTTCCGTGGCAGCACAAACGCGAATCTCATCAAGGCGAGCCGCATATGGAAGGCAAGGGAGGAATTTTGTGATGGAAATGGCAACTTTCTTACGCGGGGTACTGGATCTTCATTAACCGGAGTCTTCCACTCCGGGTTCAAGCGAATGTATTTGAAGTCATAACCAGGCCGTGGTCGGAAGAGAGCCGTATGGGTGAATGCACTTCATGCGGATTTATTGTCCGAGTTTGAAAGGATGCGAAGACTTGGTGTAAAGTTTAGCCTGAGCACGCTACGGGCCTTGGCTCTTTATGTTATCGACCACTGCGAAAATGATGAGTATAACGCAACCCAAGTTAATTCTTCCTCTGGAAAACCTATGCGCAATATGATAACGGCCAGATGGGTTTAGTTTTTTACGGAGCGGTGTCGAATCGTGAGCAGGGCTCTCACTTGAAAAGTCCTCACTTCCCCGGCAAGGGAACTGTTCATTGAAAAGGATGTAGTACCATTTGGGAGTGTTGTCCCGTGCCTTCAGTTCTGGTGATATTGAGGAAGATAATGTTGAAAATGCCGACGAAACCCATTTTGAGAAACAAACATGGATAATTGCCACAAGTTGGGATTTAAAGGCGAGGATGATGTAAAATATGCCGACGTTGTGTCTGGTGGGGAGGGAATGACGATTTTGGTACGAATATCTGGTGGGCGTGACGCCAAAGTGGAAGCCCTTTCATGGTATTCCAGAACAAGTCTCGAAGCTATCCCATTCGTTGTGTGTCGGATTCTGTCGACCGTGTATCATGTACAACCGGCTCGAAAGTCTGGATGGATACTACTGTTATGCCGCAGTGGTTATGCGAACAGAAATCAATTTTAAGATTTCCCCATGGCCGTAAGCGCATACTATTCCTGGACAATTGCAGTGGAAACAATGAAACAACAGAACTGTTGCCTGCATGCGCCAGCGTTGACACAGAGATCAGGAATTTCCCGAAGAATGCCACACACCTTGTTCAACCTGCCGATTCGTTTATTATTCAGAAGATCAAGCGGCCATGGACAACGCTCTGGGAAGAGCACAAGATGCGGCTGATCCAGAGCGATAAGTGGGCGGATAAGTCAGGAAAATTGAAGAACCTGGAAAAACATTCTTTCTGAAGCTCTCAGCTTCTGCAGTGCGAGATGTCACTAGGCAGCGGGACGAAAATGGCTTAACCTATGCTCGAAAGGCCATGATTCGAACGGGTATGACCTTGAACGTCAATGGTCAGTGAGAGGAATGTCAATTATTTCCAAAGCTACAGCAAATTATCGACAAGCATCGCGTTCACTTCAATGGGCGGCCTGTTGTCGAAAATAGTCTCCCAGCTATACCCTAAGGGTAGAAATCCCTCATACTCTTGTTTTCTGAATGAAATTGTAAGCGTTCATTATTAGGGTGAGCAACATTTAATGTCACCTACAGTATTATGGCCTACCTCTAATAAGCGACACTACTATAATTAGTGAGGCCTACACTACATGGTGTAGCATGTTGCTCCGAAACCGTCACCTTGATAGTGTAGGCGTCACTATTTGCAGTAACTGGGTGTAGCAACCCGAACCACTCACTGGGGATGCTCTATTAAGACAATCTCATCGACTACGTTAATTTAATCACGGCGCTCGTCCGCACTCCTCCCGAAATTTGGCAAAACTCCCTCCTGTTCAGTATCGGCCAGGTATACAAGTACTTTCACTGATATGCTAGAATTCTCTCATGGAGAATAACTCTTGATGGTTTCATGTCCCTCCAGTCTACAGACCCTTGATTCACCAGCGAGATGTTTGGGAACTCACTGTTCCGTTTTTGCCAATAATTTGGTAGTGTGCAACTGCGTCAGATGTACCCCTGCCTGGTGTCAGTTATACACCTGGCAGAGCGATGCGAGGTGGAAGCGTCAGACACATTTGCATCATGGCCATTATCGGCACAAGTACTGATAGCAATAGCAAAAAATACTGAGTTGGGGTATTTATAGGCGAATGGCTACTGGAGAGCTCACTGATGTCGTTGCCAGACAGTGGAGATCGACTCCATCGCACTTAGAGCTCGAAAAGGGCGATGCAGTTCACAACGTGCTAAACAATCCAACAAGTGGTTATCTACAGACGAAATAGCACTATATTTAAGACATGATAACAAGACAAATATAGTAAAAAGGGCAAGTATTTTATTTCAACGTATCATTGTAAATCACCGCCTGATCAGACATCCCAAATCGCTGCGGTAATGGACGCTGTGTCCACAGCAACCCGGTGTAATAGTCACGGTGTTGTCCCTTTCGCTCCCAGCAAATTGGAACCAGCACAACGTTGCCAGAGGTGACGTTATCACTCGCGTATTATCATCATTTACTGATACTCGCTCCTCGCGTTCATTTTAACTACATACCGCAAGCTCTCAGCGATGTGATTAAGGATGACGTCCGCTGGATGCTAACCGCTGTGAACCGTGGTTCCGAGGCGTTGGCTCCCTCTTTGGAAGCCACCAAGGGTTGCGAAACACTCTGACTTCTAAATTAGAGCCACTTGATCTGCACTGGTAGAGATGCTCTGACGTAGGCCGCAACAGAATTGCCGACTTCTGAACTATCGTTCAGGTACGAGGAGTGCTCTTGCTTACACAATGGTGCCATGCTGTACTTCTGGTACAATGCGCCGTATAAATCTGCATACCTCATCTAACTTTACTGGCTGTACAGAACTCTTTGCGAGTAAATTTAAAATTAAAAAGCTGGTTAAATTCCGTATTGCACGTTGTTGCTTATGTCACTTATGCTGCTTGCACAGCTGCCTGTAAGCACATCAAGTGACAACGCAGCGATGACCAATGGTGAGATGGTGCGGCATTACAGCGGGCTGTCAGTTACCAGCTACCCTTCGATATCGGAAAAGTTGCAGGCAGCTGGAAGCAGTATGGGTAGTACCAGTTTGGATGGTACCAGTATGGGTGGTGGTACCCTTTGAAGGGTACCAGTAAGGGATTCTACGTATCGGTTTCGCGGTTTACAAGGTCCAGAATACAGACTGTAGCCTGGTCCCTTGTGGACTGCAGCCCGGTCCCTTGTGGACTGCAGCCTACAGTACAGTACGTGTACAGTGTATTGTAGGAAGTAGAGTAAATAATATCTATTCTGCTTCCTAGCAGTATATTATATTGTATGTTACATACAGTAGATATATTTGGCCTTCGCTACTGCGTTTGATGGGGCCCAAACATCGATGAGGCAGTGCTGCATTGCGTGAGGGGAACAATTTTCATAATGAAACATTATCGTTATTTTTATACAATTTCTCATAACAGCGGCACAGAGATTCGTTTGAAAAACTTCACCACCCAACCACAGCCTTTCCCGAGTCACACCAAATGAAGCAACAGCCCTGTAAACAGCCGACAGGCACATCAACCGCTCGCTGCCCTCCTCAACCCGCAGCACGCACCACGACGGGCCCATCAACGACACACTCGCCCCACGCTACCGACGCAATCTCATATGCGCCCAATCCGATCCCGCCGTGCACGTCCCTCCACCACTATCCAGGGGTACCTGGGGTAATCCTGGGATACCCTGCGCCTTCCGACGGTGCACTGTGAATCAAATTTGTGATGCACCTCCTTGGTCTACCCCGCCCTTCACCGCGCCTGAGCTTCATCAGCGTCCGCACCCGTCGCATGTGCCTCACCCTTGTGCCCTCCGTCCACCGCGCGCGTCCTAATCCGCGATGAGCGAAGTTTTCGAAGACTCTCGGACGGATTCCGACGCGCAGACCACCGGGTTATTGATCAACCTGGCAATAGGCGCGCCCACGCTTGTTATTGGAGTATTTCTGTTCGACTATCTTCGCAGAAAGGTACCGTCGGTCTTCGAGGCACGCCGTGCGCTGCACGAGACGCGTGACAATTTGGACTACTATGGTAATAGGGTCTACTGCCCGCCTGCGCCGTCGAATAAACCCTTTGGCTGGCTCGTACCCGTCATGAACCTTGAGTTGGATACGGTGGCCGAGACGCATGGCTTGGATGCTGCGTTATTTTTGCGCTTCTTGCGCTCGATGACATTTTTGTTCTTCGTGCTTACCGCGAGCGTTGGGATGTTGTTGCTCCCTGTATACTTCACGGCGAAGAATAAGGACCTGCCCGCTGACGATCCGTTGCGTACAAGTGGGGTACAGCGTTTCTCGCTATCAAACGTCCCGTTGGAGGACAAGTGGCGTTTCTGGCTAACGCTCTTCATCGACATTGCAATCATCGTCCTGATAAACATCTACCTCTATTCGGAATTTCGCACATTCAGCAAGGTCCGACGCCGCTATCGCAGCATAACTAACCCCTCCAATTATGCAATCCTTGTCCAGGACATCCCAGCCTCCAGCTGCAACCACGACGCAATCTTCGAGTACTGGAACCGTCTCTTCCCCGAAGCAGTCGCCCGCGTCTACCTCGTCCGCGACGGCTCGCGCCTCGAGCGAAAGACTGCACACTTCTGGGAGGCCGTCACATTGCGTGAACGCGCAGAATGGGACTTTTATTTCGACCCCAAATCCGCAGGCGAGCGCCCGAAGCACAAGGTCGGGACTCTTTCCTGCTGCAGGGGTAAGAATGCGCTCGTGGACTCCATTGACCATTGGACTCAGAAGCAGAAGTACTACATGCACAAGGTGGATATCTGCCAGAACGATACCGACCCCAAACAGGCACCCCCCACGCGTGCGGCGTTCGTTGTCTTTCACAGCAGACGTGTCGCCGGTATAGCCGCGCAGACGAACTTTGCTCTATCAGAGGACGAATGGCGCGTCTCGCGCGCACCGGAGCCCAACGCCATCAACTGGCCCGCTTTGAGCATCCCGAGCATGCAGGTCATCCCGCGAAAGGCACTGTCAGTGGGCGTGGCGGGCGCGCTGACGCTGTTCTGGATCATCCCAGTGACGTTCATCATGGGTCTGGCAAATCTGACTGCAATTGCTGAGCTTGAGATCAACGGCAATATGCCCTTTTCGTTCGCGGAGGACATCAAATCCTGGCCGCCGCTCATCGTGGGCGTTATCGAATCCATCCTGCCCGCGTACATTTTGTCCGTGGTCCTGGGCTGGATCCCGTCCATCCTGCACTTCCTTATCTCGTTCTCGCGCATCCCGTCTCTCGCAAATCTGGATTTGCAGACGAGGGACTGGTACTTTACCTTTGTGGTGTTTTCTAATTTTCTATTCGTGGTCTTTTCGGGTACCCTGCTAAACGAACTATCGGAGATTGTTCAGCAGCCCACCATCGCTATCGATCTGCTCGCCGGCTCCATCCCGCAACAGGGCTCCTTCCTGATGAACTTCATCCTCGTCAAGGCGCTGTCCGAAACGCCGTACGATCTCGTGCAACTGGGGCGTGTAGGCTGGCGTGCCATTCAGATGAAGTACTGGGCACGCACGCCGCGCGAGCGTCGCGAGGCGGACATTGGCGATGCGGAGTTCTCCTACGTGGAATACTACGCAAACGCACAGCTGGTTGCACTACTTGGGATTGTGTACAGCACCATCACGCCGTTCATTCTCTTGTGCTGCCTGGGCTACTTTGCAATCTCGTACGCGGTGTGGAAGTACAACCTCTGCTACTCGATGTACAACGAATACAGCGACGGTGGACGCATGTACAGCGGAGCTCTGTACGCCGTGTGGGTTGGGACGTGCATCCATCTACTGACCATGGTGGGAATCTTCGGTCTAAACAAAGAGCCGGCGCAATCGGCGCTAATCATCATCCCAACCGTGCTTACAATAATCTTCGTTCTCTACCTACAAAGAAGCTTCAACCGCATCATCAAGCACGGCGCAGCACTGGAGACGCAAATTCACATCGAAGACGCCGGAGGCACGGACTCAATCGAGCCCGATCTCGCAGACACCTACAGGCACCCTGGCTTCGAGCCGCTGCCCGATCCTGTCGAAAACCTCAATGGCGTCAACGGAAACGACGGCAAGGTTCGGTATGAGGAGGACCTCTCCGCACTGACGCTACCGCTGGATACTTCGTCCGAGAGTGTAATACCGCACAGCAAGGAGGACGGGCCCGCTTCCCTGTCGTCCGTCGAGTGGCGCGACGCTTCTGCGATTCTGTAGGCGTTCCTCGTTAGGTAGCTGGCGCATGTTGCGCTTTCGCTCGCGACGCGCTGATTTCGTGTACAGTTTGCTTAGGTAAATGCTATTTACGTCCTGTCGAGTCTTGCAGTCACATCGCGCGATCTACTCCGCTTGCTCCGCGCATCACTCGCCGCGATGCCGATGGTCGCAAGGCGTGTGCTGACTGCGTTGGCGAAGTCGAGTTCGCGGCTACACTGCGCGACCTAGCCGTTTGCGTCGCGGATCACTTGCCGCGATGCCCGTCGTCGCTAGGGCGCGTGTCACGTCATGTCTAACTATGCGGGCGATAAGTACGCGGCCAGCGCCGTTGGTTTGGCGAACTCCTTGCCGCGAGGCCGATCATCGAGGATCGTTGCGGAAGCGCGTGAAGGCTGCGGTGCTGATGTTGTTCATGATGGCTGCGAATTCCTCAACTGGGGGTAGAGGGTGAGGACAACCAGTTCTGAGTTACAGGGCTACACGTGTACTCGAAGACATTTCTGCAATATACGACTGTCGATGGTGGGTAAGGGCAAGTTCCGAAATTGACCGTCACGTGGCAATGAGAAGTTTCGTTAAATTTTCGCACGAAAAAAGGGGGCTTTAAAACAACGGAAATCCCAAATGCCAATGCGCTGTCTGAAATGGCGATTCCAGTCAATGGGGGCACATTTCGAATCCAGCCATCCAGCGTCGTTTCCAGGTTCTGGATGTCACTCACGGTTACGCCGCAGTTGGATTTCAGGAGCTTCTGTAAGCAGATATGACAACGGTATAGGTGCCGAGAGGCTGCTCTCGAATAGCGACAGCTGTCCTTTGGGGGGTTCTGCTATCCTTAATGGATGGGGCTACGAACAGGAAATATAAATTTGTCATAGCGATGAGTAGGAAAACTTTCCAGAAATATTGGGCCTTACGATTTGGACATTTCGGGCGAAATGAAAATGTCGGGTTTTTGCTATCCCGCAGATTTATGAAATAGTTCATATTAGGATATAGGGATAGGCTTTGAATTGAGACACGTGTAACGCGACGCCGGAATTGCGAATCATGTGGAAATCGAAATATTGTTTTCGTATTATGATGGGGCGCGTGTAAATCTGGCCCAATACGGGCTCGACAATACGGGTCTGGGATGTAATAGGGGTCCAGGCGGATAGTATGTAATACGGCGAGGAAGTAGACCGGTAATAAACACAGATGTTAAGCTGAGGGTACTTATTAGTGGAGTGAAAATATCGATGGAGTGAAAACATATGATGCCTCTGGAGAATTCAGGCGGTTTCGTGCCATATGCTGCGGTTGTAGAATTCTGTAGGAACAGTAAGCCGCGATAATACATTAGTAAGTAAAGTAATATGCGCAGTAGGGTATACAGGAAGTAGACGATCAACATAAGAGTATTGTGGCACGTGTATTCGTACTGACATGTAAATATGAATTTGAAGCATGCTAAGGCGTAGTGCTATTAGGTGTAGTGCTATTATTTCACTGGAAATGATGCACCGATAATTTTGTTCGCGGATTAGGCTAGTGATGTGAACTATTATGCGATGTCGGCCAAATCAATAGAAATAGCCCGATATACGGGGTTGAATAAACCGACCAATGAATTTCGTTGGTACCGACTGTTCGGGCTAGACAGGCTGGGGTAGCGCGAGATGAGAAGGATACCAGATATCTCCTAAAATATCATATCATGAGTAACCTGCTATGAAAAGAAATGCAGGAACTTTGTTTAATAGTACAGTGAAGTATGATTTGCAGAATGAAACAGGAAACAAAATACTGAAAGCGGTATGAGGAACCAACCTACCATGAGAAGCAACGCATGAAATTTGTCTCTTAGCACAGTAAAGGGAATCGTGATCACTGTAATGAATGGGTTTATTGAACGGCGTGTACCGTGATTCGTAGGTTTCTTTAAGAGGATTATGTATCTGCTGTACCAATACCACGTCTTTATAACGGGAAACTGCCAATGATGAGGAAATAATGGACTGCTATATGATTACAGACATTGGACAGAAGGTACGGACATCTTCTGTGTTTGATACTTGGATGTGCGAGAGGAGGGGTTAGATCAGGGTGGCAGAGGTACCCCTGTACCTTTGTTAAATCGATTCTGCGGAGTTCCGAGGCGGACGTGCATGTGAAGATTTCTGGGAGACTATTCAGTGAAGAGGATATTGAGCTGCGAGAGGAAATTATGAGGACTTCCGAACTATTGAATTTTGTCAGAAAAGTTTTACCTGAAGCCCGTTTCCCGTTTCTGAAAGATACAGAAGAACTGTTGCGCCTTTCCAATCGACTTGAGAACGAAAGTAATGGTTTAATCATATTGCGTGTTCTTTGCGAAGCCGTAGTTTTGGAGCGTGATGTGGAGCGTGGTAGGGAGGATTGGAGTGAACTGTACCGACAGAACGAGAAGACGGAAACTAAGGTATTACACTCTTCCACAATTAATTTTCATGATGAAGAGTGTGTTGAACCTACCAGTGATTTAGGGAATGGATTAGCTGGGTTCTCGGTGATAAATCGCAAACGAAGAAATCAGAAGAAAAGGAATGAATGGGTACGGAACAACCAGAATGGAAGTGGGGACTTCGCCATTCACGGCAGGTATCTGAGTACTGAAATTGACAGTACTAGGGGTGCCACGTGTACCAGTTGGCCGTCAGCACTGTTGTCGCGCTCGCGCAGTCGCGGTGAAATCGCTGTACGGTCGCGTTGAGATACAACCCTCGCCAGGTCGGCAACGTGTAAGGGTTGTACCTTGCGCGGGATTGCGGTTACGCCAGTCTGCATCGAAGGGGAACGGATGTGTAGCTCGAGGGGGCGCGAGGGAGCGGTCATCCATCCGTGGCGGGAGTGGGCGCGAGTTAGTGGTCATCGATGTGAAAGGGGCACTGGCTCGTCTGAGATTTGGGGTCTGGACTAGGATTCACAAAAAGTCCTACACGGCTCCGTTCTCCCTGTTCCGACAGTACTTGTAGTACTCTCGGAAGCACCGTCGTCCACCTGACGGTGCATTCCCATAGGAAACACTGTCATCATCCCCAATAATAATCAGCAACTTCCGAGCCCTGCTCTTAGCAAAATTCAGCTGCCTGCACTGATCGAGGAATCCTATCTCGTGTCTCGGATTGCTGCGTGTGCAAGTTACAATAATTACATCTCGTTCCTGACCCTGCATTGAATCAACTTTGCGCACTGCAACGTTCATATATGGTCTAAAATTGTAGTCTCGAAGTGTTCCATCTGCTCTTCGAAGCACATTAGTAATATCTGTAACTTGTGCCTTATACGGCACAATCACTGCTATTTCATTCTTCAGATTAGAGGTCGCATCAGGTGTGGTCACCAGCTCCCCTCTTACTTGTTCCACAATTCTCGCCTCTAATTCATTGAATATCTTCCCACTACCAGTTTTGCTCCCCGCTTTCAGTAGGCTGCCACATGTGTCAATGAAGGTAAGTGGTGCATAATGTCCTTCAGTACTGCCCCGCACATCACGGCTGATTGAATTATAGTCTTTCGAAAATATATTCGCTCTCAATCCATCTCTCACCTTGTTCTCATAGAAACCCTGCTGTGAACGGCAGAAAACGTGGGATACATACGGTATTGAACATTGAGCATATGTGTATCGCACCAGTTTGAAGACGCCAAACGCTCAAAGTTTGACTGAATAATTGTCTCAATCTTAAGACTTTCATCCTCCGCCTGCTCTATTAATTTCTCGGAATGGAATATCGAAAGCAACTTTTTCTGGTCTCCGAATTGCCCAACGTGTAACGGAGACTTTTTTGGTTGAATTCCACCTTTTTCCCTCCTCCAAACGTTCGTGCTTGCACTAGGCCTTTCAACAGATCGGGCTCCTTAATTTTCTCAGCCTCGTCAACAACTACAATATCAAACGAAGAAGAAGGTGTTCTGAATTCAGCCCCACTTGAACTGGACAAAGTTGTGAGCACAGCAACACATTCTTCAGCAAGGGCTCGCCTCGCTTTCCCACTTGGCATCCAGAGCCGAGGAAGTCCTTTTCGAAAAAGATGATCATCATAACGGAGTTCCATGGCTTTCATTTTGTATTCCGAGAGCCCTCGAAAATCCTATCCTCTCCTTGCTATCCTCGTCATCTCCGGATATATTATTCTGTCATTTCCATTATCGATTCCTTTCTCCGATAATCCAAGTAAAATTACATCCATTACTGTATTTGATCCTGCACACACAAGAATTCTGGCTGCTTCTGATGCCGTGCTTCTCCTGCACACGTCTCAAGGGCCATCCAGCATATTCACTTGATCCGTACCGACATGTCCAATAATACTGTGATGAATAATCGCTCCAATCAAAGCTATCATGCATGATGCTTTCCCGGATTCTGGTGGCCCTTGAATTATATTATAGACATACTGGTCGAATCCCTTTCGCACGTTCCATTGTTTCCCGGGGCCATCTTCAATGCTTCGTGATGGGAGGCCTTGATGACCCTGCGTCTCTTCAACGAGTCAATATAATCCTTGCTTCCTCTTTCAACCTTCCTCCTCCTTTGCAATTTGTTCGGTGAAGATCTAGAAGACGATCCTCCCTGAGGAAATGTTACCGACGTTCCTATCAGGGCATCAATAATTCCCAGAGGCAATTCGCGACTATACCAGATACTAGTGAAGCTCTTAATAAGAGCCGATATCTGGACGAGGGGTTTGAACACAATCATATCACCAGTTTCCGGTTTGAAGTTCCCGTCCATCGTGTTGTTCACAGTAAAAATCAATTTCATCTGGTCAATTGATCCTTCCAATCCAATCTCATCTAAATCGTCTTTATCGACCCCAACTTTACGGGAGATGAGAAAAATAACACCGCTTCGATCCAAATTTCCAGGATTAATTGATCGCTTGAAGAAGTATCCAACCCCCAGGACTATTTCATCCAGTTTCCGACGAAATGCTCTATTCATCCGAACGTCTGTACAAATGCATTTCAAACTTGTACAATTCGCTCAGCGACTCTTTTCATGAATTTTCACTCGTAACAGATCACGCGGTGTCAATATTCCGTTTACGAATCGTCCAGGATAATTTTCCAAGTCAGGTTCAGTAGCCATAATTTCTCACAGAAGAGTACCACAAGTCCCAAATGTCCGCAATACAGTCCACATCAATATGTACGGTTGTAAATCCTCGCATTAAGAAACATCGGCCCGAAGTTGGTGACCACGTCTCTCTAAAATTGCTCTCAGCCATTCGGCCTTCGTACTGAAAAGGTAGAAAACATCTCGGAAGTACGGATCAACGCTCCAGCTCAATATTTCACCAAAATATAGGTCAACAAGTCTCATATTTTCCCGGTTATAGGTTAATACCAGTTTCTTGGAACGTTCATAATCATCATCCCAGTCCTGACGACGCTCCTCGTCTCTACGGTTCCCCTTTCCGGTGTTCGGTTCTTCATCGGGTTTACTCCCATCTCCTTCTCCTGTGTCGTCATTACGTCGTCCATCACTTTGATCTCCGTCTTCCTGATTGGAGTCTTCTTGATCATCGCGTCTTTTAGGAGCATTCGGTTTGTTAGGATTATCACCATTTCCAGCACCACCTCCACCACTTGGTTCATTTCCAAGGCGACGGCGCTTCACACGGTCAGAAATATTTTCGTCTCCTTCAGGAGTTGGATTACGATTCGGTGTTGGATTGGGATTTGGATTGGTATTGGGATTCGGTGTAGGGGATGGAGTTCCACTTCGAGGTCGATCGCACCCTCTTCCATTCGACTTTTCTCCGATTTTTATGCGCTTCTTGTCAGTTTCCAGTTTCATCGTGGATGGATTTATACGCTTGTCCGCCATACTCAACCCTCCATCACCAATGTGTAGTATTTTTAGTACCCAGCCATATGCAGCTGGGGCTACTGAGCCCCGCACCGTGGTAACCTCAGAGGTGCACGGCGCAGGGTACGACCCGACGGGTACGTTCCTGTTTCGCACTGGGCGTTTCCGGGCGAACGCCATATTATTTATTTTTTCCCACGGACACACATGCACCTTACAGTGCACGTGTGCCCGGATCGGGGACTTACAGGCCGGATCGGTACGGACTGCCGGAATCCGGATCTC
>JAUBNZ010001220.1:0-12270 GCA_032355485.1 Bonnemaisonia californica | reverse complement strand
TCTATCAATGCTAATTTTGGCTGAATTGATGAGGCTAGAAGCCGTCGAAAATATGTCTGTTACACTATTTTAGTTCAGGTCCAAACTTGATACACAAGAATTAGGGTAAGTTACACTAATATACCAGTTACTCTATATAAAAGCTTACACTAAATCCAGTAACTGGGTGTAGCGCTTTCTCAGAAAGCACTCCGCGGTTGGTCACTAGAATTGCCCATCCAGCAATACACGTCGTGCCCGCAAGAACTAGAGCTCGGTATCGCATATACCTTTCTCTCCGAGAATCACCTCGATATGGCGGTCGGTGTACTACTGAGCTTTGACTGTTAAATACGCATTGAAGAGCTGAAAGGGATCCGTAAGGATCTTCTATTCTTCACCTAGTACCTTACGACGAATATCATCGCCATCATCGTCCTACCGAGGACGAAAAGTGGCGAAAATCAAAGCATAACTGTGCGTACCGAGCTGCTAAGAGTTCTCCTACGCAGACTTATCGCGGGACAGCCCGCAGGCTTGCTGTTCCGCTTCTCCGCTAATGCCTTCAGATTGCACACCCATCGCATCGTAAAAACGACGTTCCGAATCGATAATTGGACGATCAAGCCCCATATCTTTCGCTACGGGGCACCACTACCGATTTTTGCCGAGAACGCCTTCAAATCCCCTCTTTCCTGCATTGGGTCCGATAGAAACGATTTCGCGCTTTCAACCATTATCTTCAAACCGGGGTTTTCTGCCTAGTTCAATCTCCTATCCTGCAACCACGCCGCGACGTCTAACCAGTCTACACCGTGCCCCTGCCACATACTTCAACGTGCTCGACGATACGGGTTGGAAAGACGCGTCAGCAGCTGCTGCGTCTCAAGCTTGAGGCCACGCGGGGTCGGGGAGCCAGCCGGGTGCTCATGCTTCCCCTCTCCCGCCTACTACCGTGTTGACCTTAGAAGCCAACAATAACCTGGCGATGAAATAAAACAAATGCCCTACGTTGAATGAAGATTATCGCCGCTGGCACTCCACCTCTAAGCTTGTACTAGTAGGAATAGTGTTAAAGAACATTATCTACAGAGGGAAAAGCTACAAAGGTGGAATAAAAATGTATCTCGCGGAATTGCAAAAACATAGCAGGACACTTATATATTCCAGTTGAATCATTGCACTATTTTTATTTATTTTATGTTTGCATTACGCTGCACTGAATATGACAAGCTGTCAATTGGCAGATGACAGACCGATGACAGCCACAATAATGTATTAAAGTACTACTACGCACCGTTGGCATCCGAAACTTGTCCAAATTGGGAAATTGCCCTCCTCTCCGCTCAGCTCTTTGTCCAGCGCCGGCATCTGCCAGCTGCTTGCCAATCAGGGGCTGCCTTGCTCATTCTTCCTGCATCATGTATCCCCTCGCTTTCTCCTGGGTCCTTCAGGCGCCTTACTGTAAGAGCGTTCTAAGATATAAAATTGTTATGTACTGCAGCAAGGACAACAGTGGTTATAGATAGATCTCCACTACCCCTTGATCAATTGTTGGCCCAAGTGTAGCACACTCCGACTGGCACTGTGGGATTCGTTCATACATGATACAGTATCCTACATATTCCTTTTGCAACGTTTTTCTTTAAAAATAATTTTAACAACTCCCTTTCGAGGAGAAGGCACATCATACGCTTGGAAGTAGCCTCCACCCTTTCGAGCTGCTTGTACCAAGGGGGTCCAGAGATCCGGAACCCCTTCGTAAAAGAAGCTGGAATCTGGAATCCAGATCCCCTTACCAATACTGTACTTGATCATTGTGTACCGACTTCAAATCTTATTTCCACAATTTCTATGTCCAATATCGCGAGCCCTTGTCCTCTCTACTATTATATTTGTGAACTGGAGTGCCACCCCCTCGCCATGGTGGGCACTGGGGACAGCTGTCCAGAGCAAGACCTACGTTTTCTAGAGAGCTGCAAGACGTCAGCTCTCATGGTATGACCTTGGACGCGCTTGCAGTGCTCACCCCTAATGTCTCTGTTGGGTTAAGGGAAGTAGGGTAGAGCCTTCATAGACAAGAATTGAAGTCAACCCGGGGGACGGGGAGTATATACCAATGGTGAAGCTTACTGCAAGAGGCAGAGCCCCAGTGGTCTTATCTTTGCAACGAGCGTTTCATCAGCGTTCTATCTTTCCCCGCTAAACGCCCCCCGTCTAACATACCTTGTAACGACGAGACGTCAAACTTTCAGGCCTGTCACTGCATGTGGACACAATAGTTCCAGCAGCCAGTATATCGCCATACTGTCCATTACATTGAAACGTGCGCACCAACACAACCAAGTGGGACACTGGAAGCAATATAAGTGGGAGTTAGAGTAACATCTCATGACGCATGTACTTTATGTCTCAACAGTTTATGTGCCTGAAAACTTCCTGTCCGAAGATAACAACCGTCAACATAACTCCCTCCCTACGACCATTCGGAGACGCGCAGCGCCACAGCAGGGAATTATTTGACATCTGGGTCTACTTTGGGACAACATCCAGCAAGAAAACGACAGCCCGCTTAGTCACCCCACTCAAAACCATCCACGCCGATGGACCCCCCACCCTCCACACCAGAGTCTGGACACCACTCACCCCCGTCCGCTGCAGCAGTTGCCCTGCCACCATCTGCCAGCCCGGCCAGCCCCGCAACATCGCCTCTTATCGGCGAATGGCTCCCCAACTTGGCGCGTGATAACTACTCGCAATGGCGCGGCACCCTAAATGACGTGCTCTCCACTCACCGTGTCTTGTTCCTCATCGCTGCCTCTTCCATCCCCACACCGGATGCCCCCCGGCCGTCGGAAGACGACATGGTGCTCATCGCGAGCTGCCGTCGAATGATCACGGCCAGTCTACCCACGGACATAAGTGTATATCTTCCGCATGATATCTACTCCCGCCACCCGGCTGACATCGTGGCCACTATCGAGAACACACTGTTTGGAAACAACGATTATAACCATGCTCAGTTGGACCAAGAGGCTAAAAGCACCGTGCTCACGCCACAGACAGACATCTTAGACTACCTCAACAAACACCAGAACATTCGGTCCCGTATGTTGACCGCTCAGTTCCCAGGTATTGAGCGTGAGACTACCACCATGAAGTTCATCGTTGAGGGACTGCGTACGCATCCCCAGCTCTCCACCATGGTCTTACACTTTAAAATCAATGGCTGTCCACCATCCCTTCTCGCTCTCCACCAAAGGCTAGTGGAAATGCATTTCGAAATCACTCGCATTAGCACTGCAAAACCGTTCCCCCATCCCAGGAACAACCAGCATGGTACAAACAAAAGAAACAACAACAGGGGCGACCAGGACCGCCGGAACTATCGCAACCACAAGAGACAAGATGAAACGATGGAAGAATTTCGCAACATCCTCAAGGATTTCACGGAGGCCAACCGGTTCTTCGCAAGGCAGACGAGGCGGAGTGCATTATATGGCAAACAAGCGCGGGCATCCAGCAGTCAGCGGTCCAACCCCGAGTCCGTAGAGGCACGAGTTGCCGCTGCACGCCAGGGATACTTATCCGGCTCGTCCGACGGTTATTGGCAGTAGGGAATAACAAAAGTACAGTATACTGTATGTAGATCTACCACACTACTCTACAGCAAGTACATCAATGCAAAGAACATAAAATCGCGTGTCAAAGTGCCAGAGAGCCTCTCCGCCTATCGTCAAAGTTGAGACTGATTTGTCCAATGGCGGTCTCAACCTGTTGCGATATATCCATCTCTGCTCGACAGGGCAGACAAGACTATAGGAATAAAGTAAAACGTCCTTGGTTTCAGCTCAAAGCCATTGGGGTCACTGTGCTGCGCGGTGGGACAGCTGACTGGGAGCGGGGCAAGGCTACCAGGGGTACCAAGGGTACCCCTGGTACACCTTCTGGGCCCATCCCCAAATGAAAAGGATTTTTTGGATACGGGCCCGATGGGGTACTGCTGCAATGTAAGCAGAGTAATGAATAGGGGATTACGGTACGGTAGAGGGTACCTATTTACAGTAAGTTCTCCTGGGTTACTGTAATGAATAGGGGCTTGTGTTTGGGAATTTTGGGCCGGTTGGCATAAGGCCCTAACCCCCCCAAAATCCCCAAGCCCCTACTCAAAACAGTAGCCAAGTGAAAGTTCGAGAGGGACGTGACGCAACATGTACTTCTTCTCCTCGAGCACCAACTTTGTTACATAATGTACTCTCGTTACTCTTACTCTCACCATGTAACAGTAAGTAAATGGAAGCGTAGCAGCATCTAATGGAGACCCATCGTCCCCTTCTTTACGACATTTTCTATCATTAGTTCAGCATTTAGTAATAATAAAGAATTTTAATGCACTATTGTGGGCTTTCCCTAGCGTTCAAGGTTACCTCAACTGTTCCCAAAACTTTCCGGGTAGCTAAACTAACTCTAATCTAGTCTTTACAACAAATATTGGGTTGTAAACCTTCCTGAGGAGAGGACAAGAACATTGAAATAAGACTAATTTGGGAAAGCAATTCCTAGAGACACTATACGACAAGTGGGAAGACTTTAAATGGGTCTGACATCTCCGTAAGGCTTTTAGGATCTCAGGATGGTCTGGGACGAAGAAATCAGGGGACCTAGTTAGATATCTTCGATACAAACGAAGGGGTTTTTATAATTATTATCCACCATTTAAAACGTTTTTAGACCTCAGTCCGAACGAATCAACTTCCATGTCATGGAGAAATTATTCATTCCTTGCAAGTTTACGGGAACGCAAGCTATGCGATAATAGTCTACAGTAGCAGCAAGCTTCATCCACTTCCAATAGTGATTCTTCCTACTCTGGAACACATTCAGTCCTCGCGGCATTCGAGGTCATTCCATTCGGACAGAACTCACAGAAGTCGTCCACATTCGGAACAGGTGTAATTGATCCTCTGGAGCACCTGGAGCATCTCCCATTAAAGTTGAAAAACCTGCCTGCTGCACATGTCCCACACTCTCCAGTGGCGCTCAGAAGCGCTTGTCCCCGAGGACATCCACTGCATGTACTCGAGCCTGGAGGTGAAAAAGTATTGGAAGGGCAACTATCACAGAAGTCATCAATTCGTCCAGAACTGAAACTGTTGGCTCGGCATCTAAAGCATCGCAGTCTGAAGCTTTGGTATTCAAAACCAGGATCACATGATCCACAAGTTCCGTCTCTCATAAGACCCTCATTCCGACCACACGCGGTACACTCCGTTGCCCCTCTTACTGAGAAGCTATTCCCGGCACATGAAAAGCATGAAGAGCGTACATTTTCATTAGATTGAAACTCATTTCTACCACAGGGACGACACCGGAGACTGAATTCGTCGTAGAAGTTCCCAGGGGGGCAAGATCCACAGCTTGAATTCCGTCTGCTGCCAATTAAGGCCTGCCCATCTGGGCAACCTGTACATTCCGAAGAGCCTGACCTAGAGAACGACCCCTGTGGGCACGGTAGGCATGGGCCTTGTCCTTCTTCTGCCTTGAATGTATTCTCATTGCAGTTAAAACAATCGTTGGAGAATTCGTCGAACCGCTGTCCTGCAGGGCACATGCCACATGTCCGACCAATGAGAACCTCACCGTCTGGACAAGACCTGCACCTTCTCCCCTGGGGTGTTGAGAAAGTCCCTCGAGGGCACCGAAGACATTGTGTCTGACCGGCATCAGGTTGAAATTCACCGGACGAACACTGAGAGCAAAAGGAATTCCTTCGAAGCCCACTTGACGCAGTTCCTGGTGCGCATAGTTCGCAATCTCTGTTTCGACGTTCCCTTCCAGTGCCTTCATTACAAACACAAACAGTCTTCCGGTCATTTGATTGCTCATTTACACCACAAGGCGTACATTCGGCACTTCCCGCATTGGGGGCAATTTCGTTCTCATGACAGGGTCGGCATGCGTTCTGACCAGATTCAGGCTGAGATGAGCCGGCGGGGCATGCCCTACAGCTTCCGGAATTTGTGAGGAAGAATCCAGGGTCGCAGATTTCCTGAGAGACTGCTATTGCGAACAGGGCAAGCAATAACACTGTCTGGGATACCGATAACACGTTCATGTTTCTGTATGGAAGGAAGGAAAAGAAATGTATGTGTGGGTGGGGAAGGAAATAGAGCAGTTTCGGTCAATGCAGATCTGCTTTTATACCAGACATAATCATGCTGCGTGCGTGTAGGATGTAGCAGAGCTCTAACAGTATATCTGTGGTGGACTCTGGCCGACTCCATACAAAACCTACATTTACCGCAATATCTGTGCTGTACACGCAGGTTGTGTTCGAAAGATTCGCTTCTCTGAACTCCTTTCTGGAGCGATTCGGTGATATTTTCTGCTCTATCGGGTTGCCGATCAACGTCCAGGTTGTATCAGATTATTTTCTTCACAGAGTTTGTATGACAGCAGAGCATGTCGCTAGCGGCACAGGCTTCAAAACATCACGTTTTCATTCGTATTTTCGTACTAAAACACATAGAGAATGTATCTATGTGAAGGCTATCTCCACGAGTTCAGGAGAATTTCTTTTCCGCTAAGCTTGAACTTCCTAGCAGTTCCCCTTATAATACTGCAGAAGGAAAAGATACTGTTCGGAGTAAAAAAGGGGATTTTCTGCCCCTCTTTTCAGTGGCACGTGTCTTTACCCTTAGGGTAGCTTTGGACAAAATCAAGTATGTGATGGAAGACCCATTAAATCGTTTCAATACGGTACTAGGGGTATTCAGAGTAGGCGAGTACATAATTCCATCTCATCCAACACCAGTACTACTTTACAGTAAGATGCACCCAAAGCATTCCAGAAGACATCACGTCAGCTATTGTCAACACATTATTAATTGATGTCACTGTGGTATGCACGGTACCAATTTTCAGCACATTTCTGAATTTTGAAAAACATCTGAATTTTGCACATCCGGTATAATTGCATACTCATGCTCATGCATGAGAATGGACGGGTGCACCTCTTCCTTTGTGACATTTTCCAGATAGGCTTCTCAGTGGAGAAGCATGTCGGGAGAATGCCATCATGTATTTTTTACATGCTACGAGAGAAAATGGTACAGTAAACATGCATTTTCTTCACGTCACGCATCCTTCAAAAACCAACGCTGTGGGTTCCTGATATGCGGATACATCATTTAGTGCAGTCCTGCTGGTGTATGTCCAGGGTCAAATGAACTTGCGCTCGTACAGCACTTCGCGCTGGGACCCCGAGAACATAGATTACTAAGTTCCCAACGGTATCAGAATATCGTGATAACTATTTACCACCACCATTAGGGTACAACTGACCGCAGGGTCTCGAGACTGAAATCAACTTCCGTGTGTCGCAGAGCACAAAAAGGCGCAGTACAGGTACGGTCTGAGTAGTGGTGTAGTTTTTGTAAAGCCGGCAGAGCAGGAAGAAAAGTTTACTGTAGGGGACAACTGAGTCTTCCTACTGTTGCACACCTACTACAGGTGCTGCACAGAAGGAGCGTACGCTCGCAGGTGACTCTGACCAAAGAGCTAGAGACCAATTGAAGTCGGGGCCCGCAGATATCAAGTCCGCCCAAACCCGGGCCTATTTCCATTTTTTTGAAGCCAACAAAGCGGGGAGAAAAGTTTTACTTTCTAAAACCTTCCTACAATGCAGCTCACTGGCCGCGGTTTAAGTGCTGTCATCTGCACGACCACACTACTGGAGAAAATCAAATGTCGAATTGCGGCGTTGTCAAGGCGGCTATCAAAGGGATACTGTTTTTTTAGTTGGACCGGGTTCTTTATTTGGAAGTTCTAGAGGGTGTGATGGCCTCCTATGTTGATCCTTTGGTCTCGTTACCAATCTTGGTTGGTAGTCATGGCGGTCAAAGGGATACTGCAGTGATAAAAAATGAATAATTCAAAAGGATTTACATTAATCTGCTTCTGGATTTCGGGTAATTTATTCAGCATATCCATGTCATGCACTGGAGCGAAGAACATAGCACTGGGGGGTGCATGACATATGAATGTCATGCCCTCTTACGCGAAAAACGCCGTTTAGATATTTACATAGACTACAGTTGCTTTGGTGCGAAAACACACACTGTATGGACGTCACCATTCTGAGCCCCCATTCCGCCCCATACAGCCGCTCCAAATGTCACAAGCGCCAAGACGCTTTACCAAAAGGGGCCCCCTCCATGATACAACCCCTCATTGAAGTCTCCCATTCTCTGTATAACTGCGTGTTTTTCATACATTGAGTTTTATCATATATGTTGTTTGTTCCAAATAATTTACCTCAACGACAGCCAAGAACGACATGCACGAAGTCGTTCCGTGTTACTTCGTTAGACATAAGCTCTCGTACACTCGGCTGCACCTCGGGGCAAATAAGAGGCTACTCGAGCCGTTGTCTGACCTTGTATCCGGGATACAACCCGCACTTGTCGCTTGGCCTATTTCCAGTGCACCGTCATATTTACAGTAATTGTGCGTTGTCACAAAGGGCCACATGATGATAAGATTTATACAAAGAGAGAGAGGTGACTTTTAAGTATTGCGTTACAGTTACACCTACTCGTGCCACGGGTACGGAAGGATGATATGGAATACTTCATGTGTAAGAATTCTCATGAATTGTGGTCCATGGTGGCCCCGAACGGAAAATTCAATCGGAGAGATTATGAGGCCATGTGACGCTTCGCGGAGTAGCCAAACACTGTCAGAGGAAAATGAGAGGCTGGGCCGGGGCGTCGCCCCTTGTGTGCACCATCGGGCCTGGACCAGGACCACTGTCCCTTACAGAGACGACTGCACCACTGCCTTATGATTGGCCAATTAAACGTTATTTAAAAAGCCAAATGCCCAGAGTCTAAAATATGTCTTAACTCACGACCCCTGGTGGTACTCTAGTAAAGTTTACTGTGGGAAGTGGAGGGGTACAGTACAGAGTAACCAGATAGGTTACGATGTGTGATGTGATTGTTTTATTTATTGATAGGCTACGATGACCACCGAATCTGCTCTCCCTACTTTCAAGCGAGCTGGATTCAAGCTATTTACAGTAGATAGCTGAGTAGGGCGTTCCGCGAACTCATAAGTATGGACGGTGGAATTGAAGCCCTTGAGAGACTCCACAGCACCTTTCAGGTAATGCATATTAAGGACAGATATCCCTGCAGGGTACAGTACAGTACAACGCTGTAATAACCCAAAAGAACCGTTATGGCGTTCTTGTTTCCGGAGGTCTGTCAAAAGTATGGATGCAGTTACATACAATTACAGTTGATATAGTCAGCTAAATTGTAGTACCAAGAGCACCCCTGGGTAACCATTATTGGAAGAGCACCTTGTACAGTACCCCTGTACAGTACCCCGACCCCTTGGGTACCGTTCTACTGGTACTGTAAAAAGTGCGGAAGGGTGGATCAAATTTCACAGCCTAAGAGCTTTTTAATATTTTTATTCTAGGGCCTGGGAATGGGGCCTCTTGCTTTTTCTCACTTTTTTTTAAAAAACAGGACCTTGATTCATTCAGCCTTGGAAGGATCCAATCAGGTCCTTACTTATAATAATAGTAATTCATAATTCCCTATTTGAAACCAAAAAAATATCCGTAATAGATGGGTAGATTATACCCCTCGATATATATAATATATATCGAGGGGTGTAATCCATATATAATATAGAATGCACTGTGGTACTATTTCAGATATATGCGTAACCACCTCGTCTTTGTGTAACAGACATAGCAACTTACCAGCCGCAAACAAGACCTGGCCTCAAACAGCGGCAGAGTAACCGGAAACAACAAGCTTTGCTGATGACCGTCCTTCCTGTTGTATGGCTCTTTCTCTCTCTCTCCATATATATATATCTCACACACTTCAGCGTAAATTGCACATTGACCTCATCCTTGCTACACCGTTCCGATACAATTCCATTTTCCACGTCAGCACATATTCCAATACGATGGCATATAATTCCACCAAATACACACTCCTTGGAAGTAATACGACATGGGTCATATGCCCCTTCTAGCTTCCCGTTCATAACATTGGCCAAAGCTTAGTGTAACAGTACCACAACGTAACCTCGCCCTGAGATGCCAATCTTGTCCGGATAAACTATCTATATCGAATTTCCTGTGCTTTTCATCCTGTCTGTGCCTGCCAAGCACCGTTTTCAGCGCATTGATGTCATAACTCCAGGGCAAAATTTGAGAGATCAAAGAACATAGAATATTGATACAAATATATATAAAATGCGCCGCGTGTAAAATTAGTAGGACACAAGGAAATCCATTTTGGTACGATGTTGCTCGCACGGAAATCCGTGTACCAAATTGCGATAAGCAGACATCTGTATGCAGGAGTACGAGGCGAACCTCTCACTGGCAGATCTGGTGCCGTCGGATGGCATGGATGTGCCACTGCATTAGCGGGAGTTTTTCTATAGTGGCGATTTTCTGCATATATCAATTCTCCTCTGACGGGACGCTGTCCCACCCGTTTGGATCGCTTGTCTACAGTCAATTTGCACTCAATTTCACAACCTGCGTATACTCATATTGCGATATGTGTTCTCAGCCTTGTCTTCTTCAGCTACCTCCCCAATGGGGCAAAAAGTTGAGTCCATCATATAATAATAAAAAACTACCTCGCGAGAGTAGCTGCACGTTCCTCTCATACATACTAACATATTGGTGCGGCGTGCGAGTCGATGCCGCGCTTAAGTACTTCACTGTTGTACTGCCTACGGGTGTTGCTCCTAATGCACACTTGACACTACAGTACAGTACTTCAAACTACCCTTCTGAAGGTGAGTAGCTCCGTTGCGGGCTCCGCCCACAGTCTGTATAGTACTGTACACTCTACCCCATAAGAGCGTCTCCAGTTGTTTGGGTTGCTATTTTCTAATTTTGGCAACGGGGTTTCTATTTTTTATTTATTTTTTATTTGGACTGGCATTCAAACCTACAGGTTTAGGATCACGCATGGAAGCACTGGTTGCCTGTACTGGTGGTCCCTGTCATCTTTTTCTATTTTCGGGGTGGTCGCTTCTGTAGTTCTAGTCTGGCAGGTCGTTCCACAGGTTGCAGATTTCTATGTGCAATCCGGTGTTCATCGTGTGTCTTGCGAGATCTGAACTTGGGGTTATTTCTATGATGTCGTCGATAGCTGCCATGATTGACCTTAGAACTGCTTCCGAGGCTGCCGGGTCTTTCAGTTTTTGTAACTGTATTCTCTTTGCAGCGACAATCCTTCTGAAGCGAGGGCTATGTGGGGGGATGGGAAACTTTCCCAGGTGGTACCGTAACGCCATGGCACGGTGCATTGGGTTTTTTAGCAGGTATTGGGCCAGCGAAGTGAGTGGCTCATAACTTATATAGGAAAACAAGAAAAGGTTGTGGTGAAAATTGTCTGTAGGGAACCAGACAAAGTGGCTCCGTGGCGCGCGTTGGGTGCAAAATAACTTTCCACTAAATTTTATTTTTCATGCCCCCGTAGGAATCTGTAGTACCGTAACATGTTAGAAATCTCTACAGATCCCGTAACATTCCTCCCACACATACTAAATTAATAACGCTACGACGTCATCAAAAAAACGTCCTCGTCGCATCCGACGGTAAATCTCGACCTCTGGCTTAGGGGTAGGACCCGGCGGGATATCCCGCAATACATAGCGGATACAGTCATGAATTACACAGGAATGGTCAGTACATTTGAGTCCAATCATTATGATAGTACCAAATCTGGATGAAGAGAATTTTGGGAAATACAGAACCGGACGGTTTTTCTAAAGAAACGAGATGTTCCTTTTCAAAAATTTAGATCTGACCCTGTTGAAGCACGTGTACATTTTGAGTTAGAATAACACCGTCTGTTACAAAAGTTTAAACATTTACAAGTCACTTGGGGGGCCTTCGGCCCCCCCATTTCTTTGCAGCCCTCCTTTCGCTTCCCAAACCCCAGCGGAAACCGATGTCCTGCATGCTTGAATTGGGCCAGGAGGGCTGAAGAAGGCCCCACCCTTCCAGAAAAATGTACATAGTACTAAAACAGTAGCACTAGGTAGTACAGTATACAGAAGCACTTACAATAGTAATAGTAGTAGTAGTTAGTGTATATAGCCCTTACTGTAGTAGTAGTACAGTACTAGTACTTATTAAGCGTTTTGGCAAGCCGAACCTTGCACTGCGAGCTGCTTCAACCTTTTCACTTCTTCCTCCCCATTCCCGAGTGGCACCCCGTCAAGTGGAAGTGTCCGCAT
>JAUBNZ010001219.1:0-12272 GCA_032355485.1 Bonnemaisonia californica | reverse complement strand
GCAACCTCAGTACTTCCCAGCCCGGAAGCGACAGGAAATACCTCGCTCTCCCGCCTCACCGCTACCGGATACTAGGGACACAGTATCCGGAGGGTGTCAAGGCGCTTTCGGTAAATACTACATATACTGTATCGATTTCAATATCCTGAATATGAGTACAGAACGGGTGATGAGGTAGAAGAATGGATGATGATTCTTAGATTGATATATTCTTGAGTGCAGTGGGTAAAATGCTCAGGCGTAGGTATTCCTCTCTCAACCAAGGATTATTGATATGTTTAAGCACCCAGCTGCAAATGAGAAGTGATTTCAATGAACTTCATAAGTCGACGAGCGTGGATAGCGGTACGTGAGTAACGCCCATGTGGGGAAACCAATGCATACCGGGGGGTGCGCTGTTTGGACGACCCGGCAAGGGCCATAGTTCTGAGACTTGAGAACGCCTGCCACTTCACCGCCTTCCCCAATGATGTACCATATGAAACTAACACGTAGTCTCCAACTGAGAAAGTTTTCGGAGCAGCGTTCCCTTTAGTGGCGGGTTGAACAACATCTCGTTTCGCCAGCAGTGTTAGAATTTTGATGAGCTCCAGTTCCCGTGCTTCCATATTGACTGGTATTTGAAGGTCCGCTGACGCCCCCATGCGGAGAGCGACTCCATACATTAGTTCGAAGGAAGAGGCCTTAACCGAGCGGCGACGATATCCATATATAACTTTTGGTAAAGCTATCTCCCAATCTTCTGCATCGCCGAAAACCATTTTCTTTACGGCTCTCTTGACTGTTCGGACCATCCTTTCTGCTCGATTATTTAACATTGGTGCGTATGCAAGGACTGTTTCCCAATGCACCCCATTCGCTTTCATGAAGTCTTTCAGAGCGGAAGCCGTAAAACAGGTCGTATTATCACAGATGATAACATCAGGGGGGGCGAATGGATGCATAATTTCGTCCCGAATAAAGTTAGTCACGACTTCGGCAGTTGAACTTTTAGTGGCCTTGGCGATCATCCAGCCAGTGAAATGTTCGACGCAGACCAGGATGAAGTGGTTCCCTGACTCGGAAGGCGGAAAAGGTCCAGCGAATTAATCGAAAAGACTGAGAAGATACAACTCAGGGGATGGAAAAATCCAGTAGTATTCTTGGGAAGAGTTTTTGATATTTGGCATCCCTTTCAAGAACGCACATAATAAGCAACGTCTTGATGCACAGTAGGCCACCAGAATCTTGAACGGATGAAATTGTTGGATGAAGTAACGTCCCAATGGCCGACGTCATTATGTAGAGCTGTGAGGATTGTTACCCGACTAGTAATAGGGGAAATAGGGCGCGGGCCTTTGGGAGTTTGGCGGAAGATCTGGCCGTCCCAAATCATGTACTGTATGGAAGACCAGCGTATCTTTAGACGAGTAGCCTCATTGTACCCGTCAAGTGATAGACCCGAAAGATAAAGTTTCATTCCGACAAGAAATGTTTCTATGTCAGGAGCGTCGTATGTATCGTCTTGGCGCACCACCCTCATGGAACACACTGCATCACCTTCGTCAGCGCCATCAATCAAAGCAGGCTCGCTGCTGAATCGGGACAGATAATCTGCAGCTTCGTTGCAGACACCAGCACGATACTCCACTTTAAAGTCGTACTCTGTCAGGAAGTCTAGCCAACGTGCGATGCGGCCGTGGACATCCTTCTTCTCAAACGCATACTTCAACGCTTGATGTTCTGTGATAAGTGTGAGTGAAAGTGACGGTAGAAGATAGAGTCGGAACTTCTTGAGCACGAAGAGGACTGCTAGCCCCTCCCGCTCAGAGGTTCTATAGTTTCTCTCGCTGGATTTCATTGTTCTACTTACGAACTGGATAGGATGCACCATCCCATCTTCCTTCTTCTGAGCAAAACAGCTCCGATGGCAACGTAGGACGCATCTGTCTCCACAAGGAACGGCTGTTCGAAATCCGGGAATGCGAGTACTTGGGCGATGTGAGCGAAACCTTTAGATTTTTGAAGGCTTCGTCTAGCTCCGGCTTCCAAACCACAAGTCGTTTTCCTGAAGCCTTGGAGTGAAGAGGAGCTGATTTCTCCGCAAATTTATAGACAAACCGGTGATAGTAGCCGGCGAGTACTAAGAGGCTTCGCAACTCTGTCTTTGTGGTTGCTGTAGCGGCCGCTTGGATTGCTTCGATCTTGGATGGGTCCACAGATACACCAGAGTTGTTGACAACATGGCCAAGAAGCCCCACTTCAGATCGAGCGAAAGTGCACTTAGATATCCTGAGTTTTGAGCCATGATCGGCGATAACCTTAAAGATGAAAATGAGATGTTCGATTTGCTTCTCCATCGTTTGAGAGAATATTACGACGTCGTCTAGAAAGACCCGAACGAACGGGATCCCGGGAAATATAACATCAATCATCCTCTGGAACGTCGATGGTGCATTCATTATCCCGAATGGCTTCACTTCGAAACGAAATGTCCCGTAACGGCAAACGAACGTAGTATTTTCTTTGCATGAATCCGACATTCGCACTTGCCAGTAGTCCGAAAACAGGTCCAGCGTTGTAAAGATGTTTCTGCCTGCTAAGTCATCAAAGATTTCTTGGATATTGGGGAGAGGCCAGCGATCGGCCTTCATTACCCCTTTCAGGTCCCTGTAGTCTACACAGAACCGTGGCTAACCGTCTTTCTTTGAGGCGATAACGATTAGAAATGAACAAGCGGATGTTGCGGGTGTGATGATTCCCGCGGCTAGCATCTTGTCCAACTCCTTTCGGACTCTATCATTGTGGCGAGGCGCAAGCCGACGAGAAGGAATGTGGATAGGTTCCGGGTTTTCTAACTCGAATGAATGCTTGATAGGGACGTCCGCTGGGCGAAGTTCATCCAAGCTCCACGCGATCATATTATTTTTTGGTGCAGACCAGATAATATTTTCCCAGCCTGATCTTCATGTAGATATGATAACCTTGCATTGAATTCGGGCATGTTCTGTTCCTCTTCCTTCATAGATTCTTCGGAGGAATCATTTTGTTCTTCGATCAACCCAAGGATGTGAGATTCGCCCCTAATAGTTAGAACGAACCATTACTCCTCTTTTTCCGCTTCTTCCTCGGAAGAACCTACAAGTTCAGGAACAGCATCTGAATCGGAAGTAAAATCTTCGCTGTCCGTCTCACTTTCCAAGGGACGTTGGTTGCCAACATTAGGATGAATTGGTAGCTCGACTACCTTTCCGTCGTGGCTGAGACGCAGGACTTCTTCTCCCAGATCTATCTTCGCTCTCAACCCTTCCATAGTCGGGATTCCAATGATTACTTCGAAGGGTGAACCTTCAAATACCAGAAAATTAAGGTAGACGACTATGTCATCAAACGCAACCTGTACATTTTTGACAAGGCCTAGCCTAGGGCAGCTTACTCCATTTGCAACGATGATTCCTTTGGATTTCTTAGTTGGTTTGATGGATAGGAATTTCACAAATTCGTGAGACCTGGCATCTGGTATGTCACCAGAGTCAAGAAACGTCTGCACAGAAGTTCCGTATACCTTGAGGGACACGACTGTAATGACGCGACGAGTTTCTGCAGATGATGGGGTCATAGTAGTTGTGTTGATGTTCAATGTGGAATTTGGAACGGCAGAAGCCCGTGAGGATCTTTTGCTAAGCATGCGATTGAGGACTTTCTTGGCATCAACAGCATCTCCATGCAGAATCTGTCCAAATTATATACCGGATGGAGCATTGGAAAATTCTGTTACAAAATCATAATTTGGGGCCTGTTCGGGGCCTTTTTTGGTAGCTTAGGTATTTTTCTTTCCAGCATCCCCCGTACTCTTCTCCTGGAAAACTGGAACCAGAGTCACCGGGGCAGAGTTGAGGATATTCTTCAGTGGTGCGGCGCCAGCAGTACGGGGTTCTTTGGTAGAGCCTTTCCATCTAGGGTGCATTTCAAAGCCATAACTGGGTCTTCAGAGGATGTTTCCATCACGAAATTCACTGAAGCGTCAGCTGGAGGAGTCGTATTTTCGGCCTGTGTAGAGCCATCCTTCTTTGGCTCCTCAGCTTCTTTGTTCTTCTTGAACCAGTAATTCGATTCCGGATGCCCCTTATTGTTAAAATTAGAGCAGACCATGATCTCTGTGTGGATTAAATTGCAAAGGTTAGATGTATGGCCAGGCTTGCGGCAGTATGAGCACGGGCGGTCAAAATCAGTCTTCTGGCTTCCGGCTGCCTGTGTCTTCTTAACCAAAAAGGTCAGGTCGGAAAGCTGATTCGCTAATGCATCAACCTTAGACTCAACTTTCACAACTCGAGATTCATGACGGACCAAGAGCTTTGTTGGATCGGGTGCAGGGATTGAACTGGATGACGCCTAGCGGTTTTGCTTGTCCAGGTGAAATAATGAATGGGATTCGAAATCCTTCTTTCCAGAGTGGAAGGCCGTAACTGCTTTCTTTGCTGATGAGTAATTCGTAGCCCCACGAAATATGACAAACTGAGCCAAGTCTGGGATTTTCATGATGGCTGCCCTCAGTAGGCCAAACTTCGCTTCTTTAATAAAAATCGCTCTCGCTCTCTCACACGAACGATAATTTTCTTGTAGTGATGTGAGAATATCATCTCCGACCAGCGAAGCGCTCATGTAATGATGGATGAGCTCATGAGGATCCTCTTTTTTGATCGAAGTGTTCCATTTTCTTCTCCTTGTCAATCTTGAAGTCTTTGGCTTCTTCGGTGAGTGATCCATTAGATGAGAATGTCTCATTAGAGAAGTCGAACGCAGCACCCTCAAGATGTGTGAGTATTTCTTTGGCTTTGTCCTCCTAAGAGCGGTCTCGCATTGCGACCTTCTCATAGTAGAACATGAACTTTTTGAAGTCAGAATCACCAGCGAAGTGGTGACCTGATGATGATGATGAGCCGTTAGGGTCGCCCCTCCAAAAGAGTACCATGTTGGGTGTATCAGCTGCATGCCAAAAGAGGGGGGGATAGATGAGATAGATGAAATAAAGGGATGAGGGACAACTTTGGCTCTGTGCTGTCTTGAAGCTTTTTTTGTTTTTGTTCTGGATTGATGGATTGATGATGGATGTGCACCGCAGCTGGTCCCTATTTATACTCACTCGAGTACAACAAGGACCGCCGCATACACACCCGTTGCGCAAGAGCTACTGTATGCGTAAAAACTAGTTTCTATTCTAGACGATTCAACCAATCAGATGGAGATTCCTAAAATATCCAACCTCCGAAATATCCCAAATTTGGTCCCCACAAATACTGCATAATGTATCAAGAACCCGTCATTATCATATCATGCGCAACGCCTTCCACAAGTACTATTTCTGGCCAATCACAGGGTTACATGGCGATCAGTGTAGAAAACATGAGTAAATAGGACGGTCTTCCCAAAATATTTACTTAAAACTTCCATCCAGAGCAAACTCGTTTCATGCTCGGTCCGACCTCTACTTCATAGCCATCATTTACTGTACGCTTCACAGCAGACAAGCAGCGCGTAATCGAAACATCTGTGTTCTCGCAGTATCCGCAGTCAATGATTGCAATCATCCTTCCTGCGGCCAGTTGCCGTAGTAGCCTGATATTAAAAGATGTAATAACATGCTTTACTAAATTAATTATAATTTCAGTTCAAATCGTATCTATGTACATCCATACTATTCAGCAACATTCCGCTATCTCTGACGCTTTGCATCATCGAACCGCAATGTTGTGCGGGAATACGCCAACGTTTCCGCGACCCTTGCACGACTAAAATACTCTGCGTCTTGCCCACCACCAGACCACTTTCTCCTATTCATCTTCAGTGCTCAGACAGAATGAGTTGGGGACCGTACGTGGACACCATAATCACAGCCGGCTTTTACCAAGGCTGCATAACCGGCCACACAGGCCAGATATGGGGTACCACGCCGTCATTTAAGGTAGCGCCTGTGGAAGTGAAGCGCCTCGTGAGCGCACTGGAAGACGATAAAGATGCGGTTGCCAATGTACAAGCGAAGGGCTTCACTATCCAAGGCATTCCCTATGCTTTGAATCGCTTGGAGACCACAGACGACGAAATTCGCTATCTTATCGGTCGATGTAAGGAGTACTCGTCTTCTTCCCGCGGTGCCATTGTGGCTCGCACTGCCCAAACCTGTATCATTGCTATACATGATCCCATATACGCCGATAATGCCTCATTCGAAAAGGGCAATGTAGCAATTTTCCAGTTGGCCGAATCTCTGGTTGCCATGAATTTCTGATCCACCTCAAGCGCCCTGTGATAACTTCGTGCATTGTATTAACTTCGCAAGTGTACTCCTTTCTTTAACAAGCTCTTTACCACCTGATGTAAAGCCACGCACTACTTCAGAATTATGCTTCCTGTTCCGTATGAGTTTCCGAAGATGCAGCCTGTAGCAGTACTGTTTTGATCAAGGAGTGTAGCCGCTCGGAGGAGCTTCTGATGCCGACAACGTCCATGCGTTTGCACTATCTGTTCTCACACGTCGCATTTTGTATGGCACACCCCTACGATTACCGTAGACAAAATTGCTGTCCTCATCGAAACCGCGATCAGCCACCCAGAGATCTTCAGAAGTGAGCAAAAGATCATCCATAACACGAATTTGTCCTCCAATCTCCCTACTATACAACTCACAGCCGCCTCCCTTCATGTACCCGACAAAGCGTGGGCCGGGTGCAATGCCCAGTTTCTTGCTCGCTTCGTCCTTCTCATTGGTGTCCGGCTCATAGCGCTCCCAGAACACCTCGCATCCTTCCAACCAGTCATACACATCACCGTCATCCCATTCAATTGCACTGACGTCATAATTGCGGGCCTTGAGCTTCTGCTCTGTTTCTTCATAAAATCGGAAAATGCGCATCTCGATGATTCCTCTGTCGGAATTGTCTGAAACGGTGACACGATACAAGCGGGAGCGGAAGACGATGCTAGGATCACCGTTGAAGTAGTATCTGGCGAATAGCAGGTCAGGGCTGAGCTGAACGATGGAGCAGTGAATATGCTCATGACCGCCACCATCCCGAGGAAGCATGCCTGCTTGTCGCTGCGCTGCGATTTGGTCGTAGTTGTCAAACTCGCCGCGAAAGTAAAGCATGAAGTTTTCAAGATTCTTTTTGGCATATGTGTAACGCATTAAACGGTGTGCAATGGAAGCGGTGGAGTAGGGCAGATTACGATTGTGCAGTGCCAGTGCCAATGCGTCGCGTTGTTTGAGAAACGGTGGGATGGCTTCCTCCTCGCGACCAATGAGTGCGGTTGGAGCTGCTATCCTGGTGAAGTTTGCAAAGGCCTTGTAGGGATCGCTTGCCGACAGATCATCCGAGAAGGTGTCGTCATACGGGCATGAGGCAGGTGGCGAAGAGGAAGGTGGCGCAGAGGAAGGAGGCGGATGGAAGGATGAGGCAAACGCATATGAGGGAGAGGAAGAGGCATGTTCGTTCTTCCACTTGACCTCCAAAACGGAATCTGTCAACAAGCCAAATTGCGCATGCTGTTCCGGGTGCTGCTCCGAGTGATGCTCCGCATGCTGCTCCCGCGGCTGTTCCGAAGGGTCAGGGGCGGCAGATGGGTCTGGAGCGGACGAGGAGGGCGGCTGGCACGCGGTAGGGGGCTCGGAGCAATGCAGGGGGCGCGGGCGGCGACGGGTGGGGCGCAGGACGCGGCGACGCGGCGGCGGAGGCAGCGGGGCGCGCAGAGAGGGGAGCGCGGCGGGCGGATAGAGGCACCACGCGGAGGCGGAGGGCTGCATGTTTGCAGAGGGCTGCATGTTTGCAGAGGGCTGCATGTTTGCGGAGAGCATGTTCGGCGTGGGCATGGGCGGGACGGGCGGTCCTGTTGAGAGGGAATGCGCAAGTAAGAGGATTGGGCAATTGTGATACTGTATGTGTGCAGCGCATTGCTTCGAGCAGCAGCGAGCAGCAGCGAGCAGCAGCCCTAGACGGTACCCTCAACGGCTGCCAGCGCCATTCTGCTGCCCAGATTGCATGAGCTCCATACGGCGAAGGGGACACGTGTACAATGGTATGATAAGCTCTTGAAAATAAGCGTTTTATTGTCTTTTGCGAACAACGTGCATGACGCCAACAGGCTGTACAGAACACCGTGTTCAGAACACAGTTCTTACATACGATTGTTATGATTGTTGGGCCAACTTGAATTAATTTAATTTAAATTGGCGACCCTCGCATACAACGTCCTTCCAGCACACCGTCTCTCTTCAACAGGAGTTGCTCATGCCATTTTCTACCGAAGGGTAGCCTGTTCCTACTAGGCACCCTTGGAAGAGAACTCTATCTACCTTAGTAGTAAAGCCACCCCTCTGCCTCCGCCTCCTTTCCTTCCAAGCCGACTCACCTTCCCCATCATGATTCGTGCTCTCACATCCCTGTCCCACGCAGCTAGAGCATTTCCGTCTCTTCCACTCCCACTTGCGCATGCCACCCCACCGTCCCCCCTGCTCCCACGTAACGCCCGTTCCCTCTCCTCGCTTGTCTGGCAGTCTCCGACCCACTCTGCCCACCCCATCACTGACGCCCAAGCCCCACAAGCCTCCAGCCTCATCCCCATGGTTCTGGAGCAGACTCCGCGCGGCGAACGCGTCTTCGACATCTATTCCCGCCTGCTCAAGGAGCATATAATCTGCCTGAACGGCCCCATTAACGACGCAACCTCCTCGGTAGTTGTAGCTCAATTGCTCTTTCTCGAGTCTGAAAATCCAAACCGTCGCATTTCCATGTACATCAACTCACCGGGCGGTGTCGTTTCAAGCGGCCTGGCTATATATGATACTATGGAATACATCTCTGCACAAGTCTCTACCTTGTGCGTCGGCCAGGCTTGTTCAATGGCTTCGCTCCTGCTCGCTGCAGGTGCTCCTGGCTACCGACAAGCTCTGCCTAATTCCCGTGTCATGATTCATCAGCCATCTGGCGGGGCTCAAGGCCAGGCTAGCGATATTGCCATTCATGCCACCGAGATTCTTAACCTGCGCAAACGACTTAACCGAATCTACGTCCAGCATACACACCGCCCTTTGTCCGAAGTCGAAGGTAGAATGGAAAGGGATCACTTTATGTCGGCTGAAGAAGCGAGGGATTTTGGACTAATTGATGAGGTCATCCATCCGAGAGAGATGAAGGAGGATCCCTTGACCGCTCAGCCATGAAATCCGATTGTAGCACACTCATGTATACACTTCTGTCACGTACAGCTGCTTTCTTTGCCAAGGTCGTGGCCTTTATTACATACTTACATCCAGCCACCTAATGTACATCTCGAATTTCATTCACTTCTACCAATGCCTTTTCAAGCAGCGATTCTATGGCTTGTATATCCTTACGACGCTGTGCCGTCTCATCTGCCTCCACCATCAGCTTCCCCACGCTGTTCGGCCTGTACAACTTCGACACCAACACAGATTGCAGCGACTCCTTCGACCTATTCACAAGAAACGTTATGACCGCTTTCGGAACCATATCTTGCAGTCGTTTCCGCACTATGTTAAAGTAGCTCTCTAGCAGGAGACGCAAGATATCCAGCTCCTGCCTCTCATCATCTGACAGCACGTCCCCCTTTGCAACACGAAGGTGTGCTGCAATAGACAGACCACTTCCAGAGCTGGCGGTAGTTGCCAAACCATCTTGGTTGCTTCGGTCACTGTGGTTGTTCCATCGTTGCGACCGTCGACGGTTTTGAGGCTGTTGCAAATTTTGGCCGTAGTCGTTTGTTATGCTTGCCGTTGTATTCCTAGAATTCTGTCCTACCCCAAGCTGGTGACCCAAAAGGTTTTTTTCCACCCAGGCTTCGGAGTGATCATCCCGCGATTGCATATGCCGATCTTTGCCAGGCATAGGCGGTAGACCGTCGGATGCCCGTTCTCCATTTCCGACAACTACTGGAGATTGGACAATAGATGCTAGCGCTTGTTTCCCTCCAACAAAATCGGGGTGCCATGTATTAATATAGCTCATTTCCATTTCAATGAGGTTGCGTACCATCTCTATAGTTGGTGATTTCCTCTCCCGAAGCAACTTCAGCGTAGTTTCCGAAACGGCACTTCGCAACCTGTCGAATCTTACGAGTTCTGCGCTTTCCACACCTTCAGCCAAGCGAGTCAATTCATCATAGACAAGGTCAACGCATGACAATGACGGATCCAGAAACCTGCCAATCTGACGCCTCACCAATAATTCAAATGCAGACTCAGGGATAAAAAGAGGAGTTCGATGCCCAGTTGCATTGCGGAGAGCAGTGCGTATTTCCTCAGTACCTAATGCGTAAAAGGGGTCCATAGATGCCAGATCTTGGCCAAACTTGTCATGGAAGATATAGCTGATGCGAGCACCTCCGGCCAGCTCAGTGGTAGCGATTGGGGCATGTGGACGGCCATCAATAGCGTCTGAATATGCCGAAGCATATGTTGTTAGAAGATGGAGAAGTGTGGAGCTGGCATCGTCTTCACCGGCCAATTCTGGACCAAGCGCAGCAACTTGAGCACGTACATCACCCAGCTGGGAGGTGATCTTGGAGCGTATAGATGGCAGTACGGTTCGGATGTGCTCCATGAGCATTGAGCTGAGCAGCTCTGAAAGGTATTGGGAGCCCATCTTAGCAGCGTGCGGTGCATAGACGGGGTGTGACTGAAAAAACGTCTTCTCTGCCGCTCGAGATTCGGAAACAGTCGACCGGCTATCCAAGTCGGCTTGTGAGCGATTGACAACCCCAACGTAACCGCGGCGCAGAGGGATGATTCGACCTTGCAGCATGTCAAGTGCATTTGTGCCGGCATCCATGAGGTCCAGTTTTGTGATTACTCCCAAGGTGCGCAAGCCGTGCGGGTCTACTCTGCGTGCCATTTGCAGCGCATCTGATGTGGCAAGATCTGTATTTGCTGGATGAACGGCAAGGACAATGGTATTGGGCTTCTCAATGTACGAGTAAATCATGGCACGAACAAGCTTTTCAATGTCCGGTGGCTGGTCTCCAACTGGCACTTTGGTAAGCCCCGGAAGATCAATCAACGTCAGGTCGACAACTTCTGTTGAAAATACCTTCATTATGAGAGCACTTGGGGTGAGACGCTTGTTCTTACCAGCAACTCTTTCAGTCTCTTTCGTTATCTCAGCTTGAATTTCTTCCTCCAAAATAAACTTACGGTCTGGTGCATGCAAAAACTCGACCCATCGCTCTTGTTTCGTTGGGTCTGAGGGATTTGAAGGGGAAGTGCGTAACTTGTTTAGTTGGATGAGGATTGGGCTACGGGTGACAACGCCGGAACCACGGGGAAGGAAATCAAACCCGACTATAGATTCAAGGACCGAGCTCTTTCCAGACGACTGTGCGCCAACAACTACAATTTGTGGAAGATCGATGGGGTTGGCCAGTCCGCATCGTGCAAAAATGTTGTGAAGTTTGTTGACGACGGGAAGGAGGCGATCCATTGCGGCAGCATTGGTGGCAGGCATGATGAAAATATGCTGAGGTAGTCGAATCAGAAATGCGCAATGTCTGCAGACGGAGAGATATCGGAGATGCGGGTTGTTCTGTTAGGAACTTGGCAAAGAGAAGCGATTAAAAAGATCAGGAAGTCGCATAACTATGGGAATCAGGAATGACAGTCATCGTCGGAAGAGAAATCAGTGTTTGCGAGTTGGCAGTTCGAATGAGCTTCCAGAGGTGAACCGTCCGGCAGGCGTAGACGATGGAAGAATTGTAGTGCATGCGGACGCAGATTTGTTTTGGTTTGCTACTACTGTAGATACTGTATAGATGCCAGAAAGATGGACAGTGGCGGAGGACCCGGAAAGTTTGACCCGTGCGAAGCTCTGAGGATGGCGTCACACTGTTTCCGGTGCTTCCGTGGCTCCCGCGGTCCTGGAATTCAGGCGAGAGGTTTGGACCGTGTCCAGCTAGCGTGTCCTTAATAGCGACTGGGGACAGCTGGAACGATTGAATTGGTAGATGCCGTCCAGCATACAGTAAGAGCACCTCTATTCCTGAGGTTAAATTTCAAAGTTAAAAACCAAATAATAACACTTTACAAATGTACTCGACATGCGCAACACTATTGCTCAAAAGCTAATTTTGACGGGTTGCCATGTTGGCAGTCCAGGATTGGCCAAGAGTACAAGTGAGGGCTTGTACTCACTTGACCCCTTCCCCCCTCCAAAGACGAACACATCTTGTCTTCCCCACCATCTAAAATGGCAACATCAACGTACTCTGCCTCCTCTTCGGATGCTGAA
>JAUBNZ010001218.1:0-12280 GCA_032355485.1 Bonnemaisonia californica | reverse complement strand
AAATAAACTGGTCATAGTTCGTAACCGTAGAATTACACCCGGGCCGTGGCCCGTGTAGTAGCTTGGGAGGATGAGGAGCCAGTAGTATCACGCCAGCATGGCATGGTACTACATGAAGGTTTCCGGTCTTGGCGGCCGACGCACCCGTAGGTTGGCTCGCTACGCCAGCGACCGCTGTGGTTTCCGCTTCCGCAGGCTCGGCTCGCTACCGCTTTTTGGCGCTGGAGGGTCCCGCGACCCCCGCATCGGACGCGCCCGCAGGTTGGCTCAACGCGCCGGCAGCCCCTGTGGTTTTCGCGTTCGCACGCTCGGCCCGTTTCTTGTTCTGCCCAGCGGCAAGTTGCGCCTGATAATGGATCTTTTTCTCCTTGGTATCAAACGCCCAATCAGCGACGGTCTGTTCAAATATGGCAGCACGTTCGTCGGTCCGCTCCTTCGCCTCAGCGAAAGCCTCCTGGGCGACCCGTTTGAGGTTTACATACCGACGCTGGTAAGAAACTAGCGAGACCGCCTGTGGGCACCGACTGCAGTCGTTGAGCTTCGCCAGTTTCGCATTTTCCTCGTTCGAGGTTTTCAGGTCTTGTGCAAGAACCGAAAGACGCCCAGTCAGTGCCACCACTTCGGCTTCCGCCGTTGGCAACGCCGCCGCTGCCGTCCGGCATTCATGAAGAGTCTTCTGCAATTCATCCTTCTCCGCAGCCAAGCTCGTCAGATCGCGGCCGAGGGTGGCCACCCGTACGGTCAGGAGATCCACCGAAGCGCACGCTTGCGCCAGGTCTGCAGACTCTTCAGACAATGGTGGATGCACCGGAAGCGACAGAATAGACGATGCTACACCGTCGACACCGACCGCCAACGCGCCCCGGATGTCCAGCTTGTCACCAAACTCCTGATGGAGGAAACGCGCCCGGGCGGGATTTCGCTCGCTATGCAGCTCGCACCGCGGGATAGGAGTCTCGAGTAAGACCCCGAGGAGCCGATTGCCTCAGTCGGTGCAACCTGTTTCGGGATCCCACGGCAGCAAGACGTCCACGTCATCTTCGGACTGACCCAGCAGGCTGATCTTCGTGCAGTTGTCCCAGTCAACCCCTTCATGCTCCGTCAGGAGGCGTTCGAAAGTGGCCACGGAATAGGGGCTCCCGCGTACAATCAGCTCCAAACGGAGTCTTCGGATTTTCGCGATCGTACGAGGTGACACATGGTGCAGCCGATAGTGGATGAAATCGTTGTGCAGCAGGGATGCTCCAACCATAAACGTCCATTCGGACAGTGCCACCGCCCAAAACTTGGAACTCCGATGGGGTGAACAGCCGTACTGCATCAATATTGAACTCGCATAGACGAAGACAACAGGTATCGAGACTGGTATACATTTCCCGACTTCGGGCCAGAGAGATGTATCTTATTTCGGGTAATAGCGCGTCCGCGCACTAGGATGAATCTTGTACACTTCCACTTTGTGACCCCCGACGAACACGCCCATCTGAACGCGGTTGCGAAGCTCGTCACGAGCCTTGCGCACGGAGCGACCCCGGCACCACCATTTTCGGCCGAACTCGGGACGAAGCCCTTTTCCATTGATGTCACCTCGCTCCCAGCACTCGCTTTTCGGGGTCAGGAACATCGCATGCGGCGCTATCGACAGCGGAGAGTGGTGACGCAGCTCTTCTCGAGGACAAGTTCACAGGTCCGCCAGGTTTCGTACGACATTTTCATCAGCAGGCCATCGGAGGAAGTACAGATCGCTCGGCAGAGCCCCAGAAATCGCGAAATTGATTTATTTATTTTGTGCTGAAAAGAGCATTATGGAACGCTGCTCGGGAGAAACTCACCGAGGTATCCATCTGTTGTTGGCCATATCTCGATGGGACTGTTCATTTGTTTTGAGAACTGGATGACTACATAAATAAAGCTTCGGGAGGATCCATCATATTAGATGTATAGATTCTTACTCGCAATAAATTCACTTTACATGGAATCTAAAACATTCTTTAAGAATCAGCAGCTAGGCAAGAACTATTTCTAAAGGATTTCTCAAGCAGCTTGCAAGGTGGAATTTACCACTGTTACTGCCTTAAAAGGCGGTACGACTACCGACGGCTGTAGAGAGACTGTGACGACCCAGCTCCTAGAATCATTCCATGCGGAGTTTTCTGTAGCTGTGGGGTACCTTGCACCGAAACTTGGGGGATTCTTAAGAACTACCCAAAATCTGATGGATAAGAGGGTTTATTCAACGTAGAGAAATATTACAGCTTCTTCTGGTCCGGTAGCGCTTTTGGCTTCTTCCCAAGCGATAAATCCGAACGATTTTCCTTTTGGGTGTGGTCTAAATTACGTGGTTTCCAGCTTAAATAGCATTGTTTGCAAAGAAACCCAGGCGTTAAAGAGGACAAAGTATTGGAGGGCATATTTCATGATGGCGCCAATGGCCCAGAGAAACCTTCGAATTCAGTCGTCTTCGACGAGACGACTCTTAACTAATCTACGAACGGTAATTGGAAGTACTATTAATGTGGTTATCCACACCATAATAGTAAATATAATTTCGGTGGTATTTTTTTCTAGCACTCCAATTGGTACTGACACAGTATTTCAGCACTCATTACAGTGCATTTTATTTTCCCACGCGTTTGAACTCAACCGCGCGAGACAAGTTGCTCGCAGTCGACCCAAAAGGATAAAGAGGTAAGCAACCTTTGGCCCTCAGACTAATTTAATCTACAAGCTACCAGCTCCCCCTCCGGAATTCACGTGCCCATTGAACTAGCCTCATCCCCGTGCTCCTCCTTTCCTTTGGAACGTCCCTCCCCCTCTCGCGGGTACTAACGTTCTTTTTTCCGAACGGACTTTTTGTACTACATTTACTAATTTTCCTTTCCCATACGGAATGTTGTAGTACATGTGCCTCTGAATACGTACGCCGCGAGCTGCGCATACTTGACAGTAAGCGCTGCTTAGTAACACTGCAGAAGCTTCAGTATAACTATATTATAGGCAAAAGTCACGTAACCCACAGTACACACCCCAGACAGCTACAGTACTTTAAATATTGTAGGTAGGCCACCAACGGTACGACAAATACGGCCTCCCATCCCTAGTACAGATTTATGCATACGCAGTGCATATTCGCTGACGCAAGGTTTCATAATCCGCCCCCATTCAATCCATCTAAAAATCTCATACGTGGCCGAGTTGGTACACGGGCCTGATAGGGGACGTGATGTAAAGTACTATCGGACACAGACTCCGCGCCGTCGTCACGGCGCGCGTAAACGGGGCGTAAACGGCGCATACTGTGAATCTTATCTTAGAGTTACGAAAAGCAGTTGTCGCATACGAATGGGGGCATCCGCCACCGTCTGTAACTTGATCCTGTGGGCGAAATTAAATTACTTATGTGACGTCAAGTATTCTATTTTACTAAACTCTGGACTCCGCCACGGTGCATATTCATGCTCCGTCCACAAATGCCATCAACAGTTGGACATCTTCGCCAACCAATAAACATGCAGTGAATAACGACAGCAGCATAATTACAGCACATATCCAAAACGAGCATGTCATACATCGCGCTCGCGACATGCCGTCACAGCCATCTACCAGAACACTTTCGGCAAAAGTCTTTTACTGCGATCATCCGCTCGTCTCGCATATGTGTCCTGCTCCGTACTTGCAGTGCCAACGTGATTCTTTAATACGGTACCCTGTCAGGTGCTGTACTGTATCCAAGATGTATTCTTAAATATACGTACCATAACTCAGCTCGATATGATAGGGTCATGATAGGGGATATGAACTGAAAGGAGTAATATTATGTTGATCTGACCTGAAAAATGAAGTTTACCCCTGTACCGTTGTACTGTACCTATAGACATTACAGTAGAGTACCTTGGTACAGTACCCTGGTACAGTACCCTGGTACAGTACCCTGGTACAGTACCCTGGTACAGCGCCTCGCAAGGAGTACTCTACTCTACTCTACGAAGCCGCTAAGGAGTGCCTGTACAGCGTCATGCCATATCATATGGCGCAGCCCCCAACAGCCTGTATAGCCTGGGTGATGAGTCGTAAAAAGTCGCCAGCAGCAGGATAATATTCTCATGTCGGACTTGTCACTTGTTTCTACCGCCCCCGTCACACCTGTGTAGTCGTCACACCGCGGGTACAGTACTCGACACCGCTTCTCACCCACTTCATCCTGCCCTGTCCCCCTCCAAATTACTGTGTCCGCGTGCCACTTCCCCCCGCTTCCCGCTGCACGTCCTTCCGGGACCGGCATGATGCGTATATACTGGACATCAGCACATCCGATACTTTCTCCTGCGCCCTCCTCACCCGCCACCATCAGCCATTCATTCCGTAGTATATATCTACAGCTTTACCGTCGATTGGTATCTCCAACATACCAGTCCTTCACTGGCATTTGTGCAACCCGCCGCGGCTCAGCACGTCATACGCCCGTCTGGCCCGTATCCTACGTGCTTACCAATCATCCTCCACCACACCGTATCCTATTTCTCAACCTGCACGGAGACCGGCTTCCCCAAACCTCTCAACACCGCATTTGTCCACATTACGCGGTACATATCTAACGTACCCCTCTTCCCCAATTACACATATAGACTCCGCACTAATCGTCCATCACATCCTTTAATGTCTCGCTACTGTACTCCCATATCAACAGACGTTGTCTTTCCAGACATGCTCTCAAGACTCAAGATAAGGATGAAGAACCAATCCTTATCACCGGTATTGACCGTCCAGCTCTCCTTTGTATATTCTGTATTTGCATCTCTCTGTGTCGTGCTCCTCATTCACACTCCCACAGCTCACCGTCATAACGATGTTCAATACGACTGTGCGCATCAATTGCTATCACAAATTAATAACAGCACATGGAAGAACGCCTACCTGCTCTTCGAACCGATAGTCTATCTGGTAATGTGTGTCCATCTCTCCACTCTCTTCCTCCTCTCTATAAATAGAAGATCTTACCTGTCATCCTCCCCTCAGAGAAAATATATGTACCTCTGTGACACTCGCAAGTGTACCCCTACTCAGCTTCCTTTCATCTTTGCCTTTTAATACTCCCATCCATAATTGCATTGAAGGGTACTTGGTATTGAGACATTGTTCCAATCCATATGTCGGTATCCAAATGTATTTATTGAGATGGCATCAATAACTCAACAACTTTTATTTGTATAGAAGCAAAACTGTGCAAAGTTATCATTCCTTCAGAAAATAATTTCCAGGGTAGAAACAGCATTTCTTATTTAAGAATATGTTTTAACCCACACTAGTTGCACAATAGGACAGCGAAAAGTCTCGATGGTCTAGTAGACGAACGACTATGCACTGAACATACACTCATACATACACTACTTACACATCATTATGTAGTATCTAAACGAGCCTAAATCCCACGGTATTGTGAGAATACTTATGCCCAAAAATTGCTATTTTCCTGTCGTAGCTGTATTTCTTCAAAGGAACTGCCCTTTCAAGTTTTTTTTTGGTTTCATGCTGGACCAATATCCAATATTCTAACGCGTAATGCGGTTGCCTTTTTACTGCGCTATGGAGGCAGCATGCGATTTCCATGTGTGTCTGACATGTGCGATCTGGTATTACGTAAATTAGCATAGGTAACAAAAATAAATACAGTCGAAAATAAACTTATATATTCAGGTACGGAGCTGGGCTGGCTCTACACAGGAGGGTCGAAACTAGATCATGTGTAACAACGCGTTAGCTACTCTACTTCCCTGCCTTTAAATTCTAACAGGCGAAGCTTTACCGAATTACGGCTCAGTTATCGACGCATTCGAACTACCTTTGCAAACAAAACATCAAACTCCGGGTATAACATAATCATTGCCACTCAGGAAAGACGTCCGACATTCAGAAATACAACAGTTCCGCCACGCAGCCCTTGTTTGAATCGGCGCATGTGCCTAATTCTAATACTAATTTAATTCTGTTGCTATCACATGTGATTACGTATAAAGTACAGCCGGCTTCGCTTTGTTCAGCCCTGCTCTCTCTGCTCTCTGCTACTGCTCTCTCTCTCTCTCGGAACAATTTGCTGTTCAAGCAGCCACTCAACATTTCATTTGCTTTACAACTATATAATTCTGGGAGGCAAGGAAAATAGCAGGGGTACATGGAGACTGTTTCCCTTGAATTATTGACATCTCGAGTTGCAGAGGCACTCCCAGGAATAGAGAAATTTCCAACTCAGTAATACTAATAAAATTTGCTCCCTACTACCTCGTACAAAACCAAATAACTCAATTTCAATTTGTTGAACACATTCATATTGCTTTTCGATTTCCACCAAGCAATATGAAGGACAGACTTGGTTATGAACGTGAAAACTTCAATTTTCGGAATGCTACCGGGTGGTATTGAGCCTACGTTTGATAATAGCAAGACATATCGTGTACAGTGCTTGTTTTGGACTCACACCTTCATGGCTCTACAAGAGCTAACTCCTTTTACGCCGATACAATACAAGTCGATCTCGAGCCTAGTTTTATCCTTTTACTGCATTTTAGCTACTCTCCCGTTTAAATCTCCGCAGAAAACCGAGTTACAAAATAGATAGGAGGGCGGAGATTGAAAAGAATTCCATCGCTATATGTGATATTCTTGGAACGTCGAAATGGCTGTCCACCCTCATATACATATGTACCCATCGATACTTCAAACCCTCAGATACTGTCCCTTCATTGATATGAAAAATGACACTGAAACGAGCCAAACACTTTTTTTTTCTCTGGAAAAAGGAAAAAAATAGTGGCAGCGTTGAGAATCAGGTCGTTGACCTGGGGCCCCCTAGTTCCTACCCGAAAATAGAGACCGGATTTATAAGAAGCAAGATACTATCTTATTAGTATATTATGGTGAAGATGAAATATTGCATAATAATAAAAGCATTAGACATTACCTATATATAATTAGATATTATATATTAGATACAGTATTAAGATATTTGATATTATCTTAATTTGTAATATAGGCCCCATAATTTGTTTTGCACTCTAAAAGTGTGTTCCCGCTCACAATTCCGGTGGCATTCCGGTAGTAGAATTTGTCTTTCATACCAATGATAGATGCGCAAACGTCATAAGAGGGGGAGGTACAACGAACGAGGGCTTTACTACTCATGCCCGGTCTATTTTTTGCAAGGTGCAATAATAATGACGTACCTCAGTAGTACATCATCCCCCCTGTACTACTGTACTGTAGACCTAATGTGTCCAAGAGTAATGTACTCTCTCATAATCTCAGGTCTTCTTTTTATTTATTCTTAACTTCCCTGCATACACAAGCGTTGTGAGTCATAGCGTAGAGAAACTGCAAGGTTTATTGCGCAGCCAGAACATGTCCCACATGTCTAGTCGTCTATGTACCATATATTTGTCTGTTCATTCTCTTAAGTAAGACCCAGATAGAAGTTACTCTGTTGCCACATGTAATTTTACAGACTTTCATTCGCTGGCCACTTCTCTCCAATCATGAAAAAGTATGTAGGGACGTAGGGACACGTATTGTGCTCTACTTGAAACATGTACCTCTTTAGAAGCATCCTTATCAATACAGCATATAAAGTGCCATGCTCAGAACATGTATGCAAGCAGGCTGCATAACGAAAAAAAAAATTACGAGGGTACTTCAAGTTTATTCTGTGTACTCCTTTTTGTTTTCACTGAGCTGGCGTTTGTGCTTCTAATAACCAATGTTCCCTAATGTCCTACAAATGTTAGTATCCAAGCTACTACGATCCTTCTATGTACATACCGCAGAGCAATCTAGTACTGTACATCTTTCATTCCACGCACGAACTTTCTTTCCATTACATTCTCAAAATAGTACATGTTGTTCCCCAGATCTCCGGATAGAGCATTCCCAAGAAAGAACTTGAAAAGATTTTTTTCCATTGCATGGAGGGGGCTCGACTAGACAAACAAAAATGGAGAACATTGGCTCAGGCGTTCTCCTTGATACTCTTTCTGAGGAAATCTGAGTCTTTGTTCTCTCTCTGGTCGCAAAGGAGGATGTTCTCTCTTCTCTTCTTCATTGTCCACAAACATCTCCTTATTCCTGGTATACAGGTAGCAAAGCAAAACTTGTTGCTGCTATCCAGAAACTGGGAATTAGTCATAGTGCGAACGTCTTGACAAGCCGCACCAAGTGGAGTTGGGCTGAGCTGGATAGGAAGTAGTGTCGTTTCTCTTGATTTGAATTACTGGTTCCTCCGTCAGTCGGATTTTCCTTTATTGTAAAGAGGAATTTGTTTGCCTCCTTTATGCTCGATGCTACGCAAAAGGGCTTATCAGCATCGACCATCGCCTCTGGTCGGTATTGGAAAACTTACGAAAACATGAACTCGGTATATCATGTATTCCATACAAATATCGAACCGATCTATAGGAACATCTAAGGCAGAACTCTGATTTACACTGTACGGGTTTCCAGTCACACAGTCTGTACTGGTATCACATATACGGAAGAAATGCTTGCGAGAATGCTTGCGAGAATGGCCAACCGACATGGCTAATTTACAAATCTTGATTAGAGAGGTAGGAAAGTAGTAGTTATTTTCGCTCTGATCCTTCTTCTGACCTCTGTTTGGCCAGCTTTCGGCGCATTTGATAGGGGGTAGGAGGAGGGATCACATTATGCAATGATCTCTCATGCTTCTGTAGGTTGTAACCGGACAGAAAGGTAAAGACAGTTAGCAAGTCACCAAGGCGATCTTCACTGAGAAGAGAGAATCATACAAATAAAGAGCGTAGTACATACCGTGCAGTAATCCTTTCTAGCAAATTTTCGGTCGCAAATCTGGCACGCAAAAATCTTCAGGCGATCATGCACAACGCGAACGTGCTTTTGCGCATCGGATTTACGTGTGAACAATCTCCCACACCTTTCGCATGGATGCCCCTGCTTTTTCGAGGGGCTCCTTTTCGAGAGCAAATTGGAACCGAGGGCACTGGTGTCGTCGACAGCCATCGGCGACCCAGCAGACAGCGGAGGCCAACTGATTTTCTCTGTGAGGAGCGGCGAATTGCGACGCCCAAGTACCTCGTGGACAGAGGGTAGTGGTTGTGCATATTGCGAATAATGTATGGAGTGGTGCCTTCGAGGTGATTGGGGGGTACGCACCTGGATGTCCGGTTTCTTGGGACGCGAGGAACTGGACGAGGCCTGCTGAAGTCTGTCGGTCTGGCGATGAGAAGAAAAACGGGTCCGTTGCTGAGGATCGCTACGTCGCATGGCGTTCCTTGATTCATCGAGGTGGTATGCTGAGGATCGACTTGGGGTTCGTTGGCTCAGGGGAGGGAAAAGGTTGAAGTCAAGATCGTCGCGCCGGCCCATGTTCAGGAGAGTCTCGACTCCAGGGAGTATGGGTTTGTCCATGATGAGAGAGACTGTGAAGTGTTGCAGGCTGTTTGTGGGCTGCTTGCGGGCTGCTTGCGGGCTGTTTGCGGGGCTGTTTGCGGGGCTGGTTTTGGGTTGTTTGCGGGCTGTTGTAGACTTCTGCAAGCGGGCTGCACGGGGCTAGTACCGGCTACTGTGGCTGATGAAGTAGGCAGTCGGGTGTGAGGAGGCTGAGTTGGAGGGAATAGGAAGGCGAGGTGGAAAGAAGTAGGCGGCGGTTCTTAAATGGAATGACTACTTGAGAAAGTGAGAATGGAAGAGGCAGTGGGGAGAGATAACATGACTGGAAGGGAGGCATGGCTGGTGGTAGCAAAACAATTGGGTTAGCAACAGGTAGAGTAAACTGGTTTGAGAGGCATGCGTCGTGGGACGTGTTCGAAAGGCAGACGTGTGCACGCAATGGGAGCAGTGTATGTGATTGTGCCGGGGCAGTAGTCGGTAGGGGCTTGACGGGCAAGTGGATGGCTGGATGGGATTGAGAGGTATTGATAGTGTGGCTGCAGTATATAGAGCTGTATGTACAATAAAATAACATACTATACAGTACCTGTACAGTAAAGTACTTTACTGTACCCCTTGAGCGGGATGAGAGTGAAGCGGAGCAGCGCCTGCTGTGTGGGCGTGATGTACCCTTCTGTAGGTTAGATAAAGCTTTGGGTACCCTTGGTACGCTGTACTATAGTGTAGATTTGCTTTAAATCTATTTATCGCTGAGCGTGTGTGCGGAGTCTTGCGAGCAACGGCGAGTGGAGGGGGCGGGGGCAAGTGGCGTGCGCGCGTGCGTTGAAGAGTGCGTGTATTGTGCGCTTTTGTTTTAAAAAACATGGAGCCACAGGTACAGGGGTACACGTACGGTACATATAGGTACCATACATTCCGTGACATGCAGTACGTAGTGCAGGTCGAAAACTGGAGGCGACCAATAGAGGCGACAGAGTGGAGGTTTCAAAACCAGCACGAAAGACACACCTGTAAGCAGCAATCTCATCGAATGGGTAAGAAAAATGAAACTCTCAATCATAAATGTGTAGAGGGGTGTATACGATATGGGGCTCAGATGTAGGAGCGTCGTGGGGCGTACTTTGTAGTACTTGGGTGTATTGGTGAGATATCAACAAACAGATACTCAGTATGCGTTACATTAAAGTAATGTGAAGTATACTTTAAGGAGTAGGGTAGGGTCAAGAGTCAAGAGCTCCAGGGCTAGCGCAAGGAGTAGGGTCAAGGGGTATCTACCTGGGGTAGCGTCAGGGGGCGGCGTCAAAGGTAGCCAAGGGTAAACTTTACCGTTCGAGCAGATAGGCAAGCAGCAAGGGCACCCATGATTGACGGCGCCAAGGGGGAGCGAGTTTGCAGATATGCCGAGTATGGTTGAAAGTGTGGCTGAAGGCAGACGCCAACAGGAACTGTATTGTACCCTTCGGTAGCACAACAGAACATGTCATGTTACGCAGGCACCCTTCTGAGCGTAGTAAATTAGTGCCCTCGCGTAGCGCGCAGAGCGGGTGCATCTGGCGTTGCCGTCGTTGGCCCATTGTTCCGAGCGTTGCCATCAATGCCGCTCTCTCAGCGTATCAAAGATGCGTGTAGGAGGCAATAGCGGCATGCTTTACTCAATTGTCTCGCATGAATGACACTATCACTACATGCCGCAGACATGCGCGTATTCCGCATATTGAAAGTCTGCTGCGGCCCAGAGCAGCGAGTGCAGTTACATGTTGTTTTCTCAAACATCTCATAAATGAGAGTAGGAGCGTACATTTCCGCATCAGAGATGAGGTTCTGTAACTGAACTTTTGCCTGCGCTGCCAGAGGCGCTGCAGGGCCAGGAAAACAGAAGCTGCGAGCCTTTCCTTTCATACATCGCCTCATACCGCGGGCTCATACCGCTGGTAATCCACTCGGCTCATACGCAAACGGCAGATGCCAGAGATGTCATTTTTCAGTTATATTTTTGAAATATTAAAATGGCCAAATAATAAATTACTGCACGGTATTTCAGGCCCAGGTTGCGTGACAATGAAACCATAATTATACAGGATATACAAATCTAATGTCCGTTTTTCTTAACGGAGAATGTATTTTAAGACCAGTCTTAAGACTGTGGCACCGACTCAATCAAAAACACTCCCATCACTATCATCACTGATGTGAGATCCTCCCCAACGTAAAAACCAAGTCAAAAACCAGCTGCGCCTCCCTGCCCGGTCCAGCACGGTCCAGAAATGGTCCAGAAATGGTCCTATTCGGCCCTTCGTGGTCCTGCCCAGTCCTGTGGAAGGCCGTTGCAATTGTTTTTGCTCTTCTGTCCACGAGCCTGCTTTGTCCGCCCCTGAAAATAGAATATACAGATTCTTCCGTGGCCCACCGCGTTGCCCTCGCAACAACATCTTCAATGCAGGGCAGTAGGTCTTCCAATCAGTTGAAAAGGACGACACTGAAGGACGTAGCATAACCCTTTTTATACCCCCCTTAAAGGATATCCCTTGTGCAAAAGATCCCCGGAGCGACAGTTGATCTGCACGTGCAGCAGCACTCACCCATCAGCTCACTTTGAGGGGTTCTACTTCACGTACTCAGTATTGCTCACTACCTGCTCGGTATTGAATACCTAATGCTGCTGCTATTCCTCCTCACCACCGAATCTTGCTCATTGAGCACGCCCAATCCCTCGATCGACATTAATAACTTAGTTTACAATGGAAGTAAACATAATACACGTAATATCCTCCACTGGTTGTATAACAACTGTCTCATTTTGTACAGGTTATAGCCCTAACAAGCCCTAACAAAATGGGCACCAATTCGATTTCCCATTTTACAACCC
>JAUBNZ010001217.1:0-12285 GCA_032355485.1 Bonnemaisonia californica | reverse complement strand
GTTCCCGTGCCAAGCACTCGTTCCTCCGTTATGACTGCCGGTGCCAAGGGTTTAATCTTAACATCGGAAAGCCGTGCGAAACGTTCCCGTGCCAACCATTTCGGCTTCGTTAGGACCCCCCCTCAGTGACACAGAGAGGGGCGACCCTGAATGGTGACAAGTCCCTCAAGAGGCCTCCCCCGTGGCGCCCGTCGTTCGATACCGGGATCGGCAACGTCCATGGTGCCGTACAGTTGCAGGGGTGTCGTATTCGCAACTTTAACTGAAAAGCTATTTTCTGGCAGACAGCAATTCCTGTAACGGACTATTTAGTGTAGGTTTCGCTAATTTATTCTTACCATATCTTACCGATACGGCATATAGTGACATGTACGTCAATATGCGTAGTTTCTCTAATTTTTCACCTACACCTTTTGCAGTAACTGGGTGTACTATACGAGCCGATGTCTGACTGAGTAACATGGGAGACAAGCTGCATGTCGTTCATGGCTGTAGTTGTACTGCATTGGTATGCACTCAAGTGCCTGACATGGATATGCCGAATAAATTGCCCAAAATCAAGAAGCACAAGATTTCATTAAGGAAAATCCTTTCAAATTATTCATTTTTTATCACTGTAGTATCCGTTTGGTAGTCGCCTTGACAAGGCAGCCATGCGACATCAGCACGGGGCGAGTTTCAAGTCGCCCCAGGACCCATCCGAAGGTGGCGAAGACACTCGCAACGATGCACAGCCCGGATTCGATCGAGCACCCCGAGCTCCACTATGAAATGGCAGTGAGACGGTTGCTTTCTCGATGCCGCTGCCGCATGCATTGCATACCGGGGGTGACATTGCTCATTGAGGCACTGCGAGCAAAAGCAGTAGAACAGTGATGAACCGCGTTGATGAACCGCGTTGATGAACCGCGTTGATGAACCGCGTTGATGAACCGCGTTGATGAACCGCGTACTGTACCCTTCCAGTGCTTGTAGCCGAATCGAGCCCCCCCTCCCGCTTCCCGTCATTCGAACGCCCGCAGAGCGCACCGATCTACCGGCACAGTCTGTCAGTCTTTCGCGTCCGCGCCACCATACTTTGCCGCTACCTTGTATTACGCTGTATCTGCCAAATTGTGATCGCACGTGAGCTGGCAGCATCTGGGTAGCAGCAACCCGCAACTCCGTCATCCCTTCATAATCCCGCCGCGCACGATCGGAATTCTCCCATTGATCCTTTGCGTTGCCCGTGCCCTATTTTAGTCATCGGCATCTTCATTCGTTGCTTTTGTTCATGTAATGACGAGGATATACCAATGCAAACGCCCACCCAGTCTCGTGACACCCCTCCTTTCCGATCGATGGAACAATGCCCACGTGCTGACAGCAAGGGAATACAGTGACCCACCGACGCTGCACGTGTATTGGTTCCTCAAAACAACATCCCAACTGCAGCTTTTTGCATCTCCCCCCTTGCTCTCTCCTACCCAGCAACCCCTCCCCCACTCAGGTACATGTCACTAAAGCCTTACTATTTCAACCCAGTTAGTCCACAGTCCACTCTTCCCCCATGACTCGAGATTGCAGCCTAATGCGAAATAATCGTACGCGTAGCCTACCGCAGCACTGCTGTCAAAGCTCTCCAGCACCTCCTCCGTCGCCATCCCGTAACAGCACTCCACTCATTGTTAAGAACCCGCGTCGCCGCCGTACGTCCTCATCCCCCATCACCTCTTAGCCCTCCTACACGTGCAAACCGCCACGGACAATGGTTCGCCGTTTGAAGACCGCCGATGCGCAGCCGAGCCCCGAATTCCCACATTTGCTGCGCGGCGTCACGGACCACGCGCCCGCAGGATCCCTTGATCTCATCGCCCGCAAGGCCCAAACTTCCGTAGATGCCCTCTCCACTTTGACAGTTTCCAGTGCCTCTAATTCGCTCTACTTGGACATCCTTGTATATGCCAGCGAATGTCTCGCCCATTCGTACGCCGCCCCTACCGCTGATACTTCGAAGAACCATTCCTTCTTCGTGGCGCCGGAGTATACGTACGAGACTAGCGAGGGGTCCGATTCGGACACAAGCAGTGATGGGCAAAACAAATACGGCGTGGGGAAAAGCGGCCTGCTTCGCGGTAGAGGCGCGGTTAAAAAGAGCCAAGCGCTCGTACCAAAGATCCTCTTCGGACTAGGACAGACTGAAGTTGTGTGGCCACCGCTACCTAACCCCGCCACGAAAAAGTCTCAACAGAGCAGCGATGACTCTGACCAAAAGCCTGTGGCAGTGGGTGGTGGTGCGAGCGCTTCAGGTGCATCAGGCGCTTCAGGTGCATCAGGTGCATCAGGCGCATCAGGGGCATCAGGCGCATCAGGCGCATCAGGCGCATCAGGCACATCAGGCACATCAGGCACATCAGGTGCTGCGGAAACAGCGGAAACAGCAAAGCCGGCGGAACCAGTTGTTGACAAGGTTGAGTCAGTTGATAAGGAAGAGTCTAATGAGAAAGCGACTGCTTCAGGCTCTACTGATAACCAAACCGCTTCGGACGAGCAGCGAAGAACCGTAATATATGTTGTGCACTACAGCGTTGGGGAGCCACAATACATTAAAAACTCAGTTTCCAATTACCGCGAAATTCTACTCGTGTGTGCTGACGGCTCCGAGGTTTTACAAAAGTTCCCAAAGGACTTGGTCAAGTGGTACTTCGACAAGGATGTGGAAGAAGAAGAAGAGGAGGACTGCTTCCCCTTTATGCAATACCGCTTCAAGGTCAACGACGAAAGCTGGTGGTGGATCACTGAAGGCTTCCAGGAGCCTCGTCCGAAGGAGTCAGTGGCGCTGGCAGAGGGACAGAAGGAGACCATCCTAGAAGACGTTGGAAAGTTTATGGATCCGAAGCGCAGAAAGTGGTACAATCGACACGGCCTTCCCCATCGGCGTTCTTATCTATTCTGGGGGCCCGCTGGCAACGGTAAGAAGAGTACTATTCGTATGATTGCGTCTATGTTCCGTCTTACGTGCTGTTTCCTAAGTTTGAGCAAGTATGACATTACATCTGAACAGTTGCGTGGAACACTCAATCTCGTCCCAAAGAATTCGTTAATGGTGATAGAGGATATCGACGTGTTATTCAATGATGACCGAGGTGGCGATGATGCATCGGCATTGACAGTTTCTGAAGTGTTTGAGAGCCTGGAGAACAGCATCCTCGAGGAAAGCGTGATCACTGTTTTTACGGCCACAGATATCGATGGAATAGATAGAGCGCTTTTGCGTAGCGGTGTCGACAAGCGCTTCTTTTTCGGACTGACCACGCCACGACAGATGCAGGAGTTGTTCCAGTCCTTCTACCCAGATGCTGCAGAAGAAGTCTGCAGGCGGTTCTCGGATGCTGTATTTGCCAGGCCCGAGGGGCACAAACTAAGGTATATTGGAATTTTGCACAAGCTCTTCGTTGAGCATTGTGAAAATTCAGCAGAGGACTGTATCGCTGGGCTTGCTGCGTTCTGCGAAGCTCGGTTCCCAGAGTTCTCGGGCAGGGAATGAAGGGGCTCATAGCTTCATATTTCCACTTCACCTTGTGTAACTTCGCTGGGAGAGTGGCAGTCTAAGACTAGGTCAGTAGTGGTATGTTTATCTCCATCGACAGTCCCTGGCACTCCTAGTCAAACGATCCCTTCAAGCGAATGGTTTCCGGTTTCCAGTTAAATCCATTTGCAATTGCCCAGCAGGGGCCGATAACCTTCAATGCTGCCTATCGATTCATACTGAGCAAAAGTAGGTTCGCATTCCGGTAAGAAACGCCTGCATACAAAGGCGTAGGGCAATATAGCAAAGAGCATCAAAGAAGGAAACCAATCGAAATAGATAGACCACACCGTAGTTTGTGTATCGCTTCAGAAATGGAGACCCAACAATCACTTGTTGCTAAACACAAATTCCCAGATGGCCCGTGTACGGGATTGCTTCCATTCCACATAAACTTATAAACCTACAGCACTTCTTCTGCCCAGAGCGGAAACACCGTCATTGCAAGGAGTGAATGCACGTTTGCCGGCACGCGCGCCTTCAGCGACATGTTTGTCAAAGTCAATAACGGACATGGACAACGCAAACTCAAGCAGTCAACGGTATAGTACGAGGAGATTTGCGATCAACGGAAAAGAGTTATGGAGTGCAAATTAAATCACGTCCGCTATCTGAGTAGCGCACAGATTAGCACTTTGAAAACTTATCATCTACAGCATCGAAGTCCACATTTTGCTCAGACCCAATAACAATCCTCTCCAATACTTCTTCATCCGCTATGCTGCCCAAATCACCCGTCTGCCTTGAGCGCACACTAATAGAATGACCTTCGACCTCCTTTGCGCCAACAACGCCCAGCAATGGCAACCGCTCTTTTTCACCGTTACGCACCATTTTCCCCAAGCGGTCCCCAGTTTGATCAATCTCAACACGAAGTCCTTTGGCGATGGCGCGCTTTTTCAACGCCTCGCAATATTCGCGGGCATCGTCTGTTACGGGCAAAAGTTTCATCTGCACGGGCGCCAACCAGAGCGGGAACTCGCCTGCAAAACTCTCGACGAGAATGCCAAAGAACCGCTCCACAGACCCGAAGATGGCTCTGTGAACCATAATGGGGCGCTTTCTGGAGCCGTCGCTATCGACATACTCCAGCTCAAAGCGCTCGGGAAGGTTGAAATCGCATTGAATGGTGGAGCATTGCCACAGTCGACCGATAGCGTCACGAATCTTGACGTCAATTTTCGGGCCGTAGAAGGCACCGCCACCCTCATCAATACTGTAGGCCCATCCTTTGGCTTGAAGGGCTTCGATTAGCGCGGCGGTGGCACGTTCCCAGATGCTGTCGTCGCCAACGCTTTTCTCCGGTCGTGTTGACAGCATAATCTCGTAATCGGTAAAGCCGAAGCGTCCCAAAATGTTTTCTGTGAGGTCCAGAACGCGCCGGATCTCATCCGCAAGCTGACTGGGAAGACAGAAGATATGGGCATCGTCCTGTGTGAAGCCACGAACCCGCATTAGCCCGTGCAGGGTTCCGGAACGTTCGTAGCGATACACTGTACCGAGCTCTGCCCATCGAAGGGGGAGTTCTCTGTAGCTTCGAAGGCCATCTTTGAAAATAAGACAATGGAAGGGGCAGTTCATGGGCTTGAGTTGGTATTGCTCGCCCTCCACATCCATCTGATCGAACATACTCTCCGAGTAAAAGTCGAAATGTCCCGACGTTTTCCACAGGTCCACATTAGCCACATGAGGTGTATACAGCAATTCATAGCCATCGGCGATGTGCCGGTCCTTCCAAAAGTCCTCCATGAGCTTCCTCACACGCGAGCCCTTGGGATGCCAGAAGACCAAGCCGCCGCCGGCGTCCTCCTGGATGGTAAACAAGCCCAGTTTACTGCCCAGGACGCGGTGGTCGCGACGCTTGGCCTCCTCCTTCCGACGGAGATATTCTGCAAGCTGTTCAGCATTCTCCCAGCATGTGCCATATATACGCTGCAGCATGGCGTTATTCTCATCACCGCGCCAATAGGCACCGGCGACGCTTTCCAGGGCTATGGCCTTTGCATCCAACATTCCGGTATGTTCGACATGCGGACCCGCGCAAAGATCCCACCAGCGCTCCCCTATGTGGTACAAAGTAATGGGTTCCTGAATGCCGTCAAGAATCTCCAGCTTGTACTTCTCATTAATGGCCTCGATTCGAGTCTTTGCCTCCTGCCGAGATACCTCCTCGCGCACAAGCGGGAGCTTCATGCGAATAATCTTATCCATTTCTTTCTTAATACGCTTCAAATCCCTATCAGTGAACGCCTCCTCGACATCAAAATCATAGTAAAAGCCATTCTCAATCCAGGGACCAATGGTAACCTGCGCCTTTGGAAACAACCTCTGCACGGCCATAGCCATAACATGAGCAGTGGTATGGCGCCGTTTCAGCAAGTCAGGGTTTCGGTCATTGGTGGGCAGCAGCAGCGGCAAAGGCGGGGAGGCCGTGGTGACGGGGTCCTGCGCAAGCGTAGCGCACACGGCGCGACGGGGGGCTGCAGTTGGGAAAACAGTGCGAATGCGTGGCGAGCGAAGGGAGGGCACGATGCGGGCGTTGTGGAAGGCGGTGCGCGTTAGCGCCGGCACGAAGAAGAGCCTTGTGGCCATTTGGCGGGTTCGTGTGCGGGATGCGGCGATGGATTGGATGGGGTTCTGCGAGAAGGGGAATGGTGAGGGCGGCTTTGATGAGTGAGCTTGGGGATGGAGAGATGATGGTGGCGGGAGTGATGTTGCTTGATCTCCGCAATGTTTCCGCATCATCCATTTGTAGGCTGATCTGCTGCATGAGGGTGTGACGTTACAAGTGTGCCGTTACAAGTGTACCACGTGTAAGAATGTTTTCTAGTCTCGGTTTAATTCAACTGCATAAAATTGAAAATGTCATACTGTGCAATCGAAGTGTCATACATTTCCACCCAGCCATGACAACAAGCCATCGACTCTATCAAACCGTCCTGATCAAACAGTTCGCACGCGCATCCCCAAACAAAAACCCGGCAGGACGCACGAGCGGCACGAAGATCACTGCGTGCAAAATGTCGGCACTAACACGCACGGCGCGCTTCGTCCTACGAAGGACGCGGGCCTCATGGCAGCACGCGAATCTATGCACGGAGGCGGCGGCGGCGGCGGAGGTGCAGACGGTTGTAGGCCTGCGGATAGCGACGGAGAAGTTCCCGGCTGCGGTGCTTTCTGCGCTATCGGAGGAGAATGCCTCGCAGATCGAGCTGAATGGGATCAGGAAGACGCGGATGATCGAGCGGTTTCGACGGACGGATCAGGACACTGGATCTCCTGAAGTGCAGAGTAGGTTATGCGATGGGGTTATGCAGTGCTATTTGTACCCGCGTGCCTTGTTCTGTATGTACTGACTATTGGGTTCATTGTGTAGTTGCGATTCTTTCGGATCGCATTCGAAATTTGACCGAGCATGTTAAGAAGCATCGGCAGGATAAGGATAACGTGCGTCGGCTTATACTTATGGTGAATAAGAGGCGATCGCAGATGCAATATTTGCTGCGCAAGAGTCCTCGTGAGTTGATTTATATCGTTTGAGAGCAGATTTAGGTGCTATGCGAAGCTTTGTACTGACATTTGAAGGATGGCGTTGATTTGTTCTGGGCGCAGAGCGGTATATGACGGTAGTGAAGGAGCTGGGGCTTCGGCCGTCGTCTGTGTTTAGCAAGGACGTTAGCCTTGGAGCGAAGAAGGCTGCGAGACCGAAATTGCATTAGATGGTGTAAAAGTATGGGAGTTATGCAGGCGTTGCTACTTTTGTTTACAATTTTGGCTTTTATTCATCTGCTAAAGAGCTGCGGTTGGATCGCCCATGGGCAAAAGGTTGTAACAACACATGGGCTGGAGAAGAGCGGAAAAGAAAGTCTCGGAGGGCGTGTCATTGAGGGCACAAAATGGCACTATCTGAGCAATACGCGAGGCGTCACAGTACCCTTGTAAGGATACCTGAAAATAGGAGCACGCGATTGGCCAATGCAAATGATCCTGCACTGTGATTGGCCCCTGCGTTGGCAACCTCCTACAACAACTCCAAATGATTCTCACAGACGCAGCAGCACATACCGAGCACGCCTTCGTTTTACAACTATGTAAATGTTATTGTATTGTACAGATCTGTACGACGGGGGTAGCTCAGGAAGTTTCTCCCCTATCTTCATCATGGCCAGACTTTCTCCATGTCGCGACCATGCATCATATTGTCGTTCGTCTAGGCAAGATATAACTGTAGTGCATGACGACATGCACAACAGTTCTTACACTAGTATTTATGCACAAAATCTCTCTTCAATCAGATGGAGCGCTTCACTATTTGCTTCGGGCACGGACGCATCCTTCCACAGATACAATAGTAGAAGCAACAGGTGGGGGACGTAAGTAAAAAACATCGAGTCTCCTCGGTACTATCAGTGCCAATCTGCTCAACATCCTTCTGCAAGCTATAAGGGTATAGCTATTGTGCCGCATTTATTTATGTTGCTTTGACGCAGCTCGGATGTGAAGATGAAAAATGCCGGCCAGAGTATGTGGAGCTTTTCGTCCAATACAGGCCTCCGTTCTACCGGACGGGCACTTGACCGGTAAGAAAAGTAGCTGTTAGTGATTAGTAACCTAGTTAGGCTGTTTTGTCCAAGCGCGTTGGAATGGGCACCAAGGTGTGAAACTCTCCATTCTCGCCAAAGGCGTCCACATGCTTCGGCAAGCTACTCACAAATCGCCGATCAAAGGCATCGCCCACACGGACATGCTCCAGCCCCGGTAAAGAATTATCCACGGCCGAGATACGCGGTACAACACCAGCGCGCTCCAGTCTATGCAGTAACTCGTCGTACGAAACGTTCCACAGCGGAAAGTGCAACGCCACACGCTCGTCGCCCTTGCCCACAAGATGCGCCTCCCGCCAGGCCCTGACATGTCTCAGATGTAAATCGCCAAACACCAATCTCCTTACGCACACCCCATGATCCCTCACCTTCCCCAACGCCGCATTCACAGCGCCCAGATACCCATCATCCCCCAGCGGTACGCCGAGCAACGGCACGCCCAAAGCGCGCGCCTGCGCCACAACGCAGTCGATGCCCACCTCCTGGTGCGCCACGCGGCGCGACACGGGATCGAAGGTGGTGAGGAGCAGCACGGCGGAGCACGCCGCGCGCTGCAGACGCAGCGCGCGCAGCGCCAGGTAGCTGTCCTTGCCGCCGGAGTAGAAGAGCACGTCGGCGCCGGCGCCGTCCGCGTCCGCGGCCTCCTCCACGTCGTCCAGCGAGGCGTGTAGCATGACGGGCGCGCGCGCGGGGCGTGAGGTGACGTAGGGGCAGTGGCGGCAGGCCGAGGCGCAGCAAGCTTTGCGCGCGCGGAGGTGCGCGGAGGTGAAGACTAGCAGGCCTGAGGCCGGGTCTGTGTAGAAGGGGGAGTTGCTGCGGATGGCGTGTGCGTGGAGATCCTCTATGTCGGACATTGTGGACGCGTGCTCATCGGCGTGATGGTGAGCGGACGTCGGGCGGAGCCTCAAGGGGAAAAGGTATAGTGTTCTGTGATAGGATGTATCATACAGTGTCATGACGGAAGAGTTTGTCATAGACCGTGACAAGCTCTTCCGTCCAGCGTGACGCCACGCGGTCCACGGTGTGGTCCCACTGGCGTCGAGCAATTGGGCCCATGTTACACGATTTGGTGCGCCTCGCGGAGGAATTGGTTAAACATAGATACTGGTAGGGGTGACAATGCTGATTTTGTTACATACGCCGGACTGACAGCACGGAACATGTAACTTCGGGGCATCGAATCTCAATGTAGATGGTGTACAACTCTGTACAATGTTTTATTTACATACCTTTGAAGGTACATTGTTACTTGCGGGTAGAACCAAAGAAACGAGGCGTGCCTATGATTTCTCCCGCACAAGACGAGGGCACATAGAAATGTGTTAGGGAAAAATCCTTTGATTCAGTCCATCCGAAGGGTAGCCACTAATCCCAGAAAGCCATTTCTGCTGCTCCTGAATGATAAGTTTACATATCCACATTGAGGATATTTCTGAACATACTTGGAAAGAAAACTTTTAAACTTTATACTCTTATCGTAATAGACGCAGATATAACGCATCTGTGCGGTTGCAGACGTTGCAAGTTTATTTGGTTGTGCATGACGATCCTCCTTACTTCATTAATGAGCTTATTCGAATAGGAGAGTACCATAGCAATGTTGAAGATAGATATCCAAATCATCCAGACGAGTCAAACGAACTAGTAGGAGGAACTTACATAAGGACAAGCTCAATTGTCCTCCTCTCTAGAATGTACAAGGATGTCTCACGGTTCCAGGAAGGAACTGTGGAACTACATCGGCTCCTTCCCCGTCTTGTCACACGAGAAGGAACATTTTCTGAGCCTCAAGCCTTGTGTAGTCCCCTAAGGGGACAAAGAAGCGGGGTTAGCCGCCACAGATTGACCCTGAGTGCCCTTTCCCCATCTTTCCGGCCTCCACCGTCCCGGTGCCGAGATAGTTTGTCCAAGAAAGACTCAAACTCTCCGCTTCTCCACGGTCTACAAATCGTGGAGACACTTTTTCCGCGCCCCTCCCTGAGTTCTACCCCAGAAAGGGGTAGAAACAGTCTGAGTTAGAAAAACCACCTCGAAAATCCGAGCGGTTGACACACTTTCTTCCCTTCAGACCCATCCCCTTGGACGTCCCACTGTGCGGGACATCCCTCATCTTCACGGTCACCCCCTCCCCAGTTCTGGGAGGGTGTGGATCCGCTTCCCCATCAACCCTCCACCTATGCGGTCACCAGGTGGAGATACCATCCTCTGGCGTGACCCAGTCAATCGCCCTGTCATGAGTATCCTTAAATTATAGGATAAGGATACTCTGGTCTCCCGAAACCCTCTTTTGCGACTCTCAGTCTCACCTCCCCGGAGGAATCGCTCTACCACCCTCTCGAAGGCCAGCTACCGAGATTTCACTAGGACCCTGTAGCCGCAATCTCAGTTCTCCGGAGGTTGCGTAATACTATAGATAGTTCTAGCGCGCACTGTATGGCCCTACATCCGCATCTTGTGGCTGACACTGCCATCCATAAGGACAGCTTTCACTTGTTGTACCTTCTTCCAGTAGAAGGGGTGGATTAACCGAGAGGATACTCGGTCATTACAGCTGGGTGGTACGGTGGCGATGGCACTTACACCTGTGGTGTTTTTTTGGCACTCAGTGCAGTATGACACGAAAATACGTGAATTGGGTTGGCGGGGCCTCGCTGTACTGCAAGGTACCCCATGTATCAAGTTATGGAATCTGTTCCGTACATCTAATTATTGATGGGAATGCAAACCACTGAGGTTTGAAATTTGATAAATAATCCAATAAGGTTTCGAATTTTCCTGACAGTAATTGTGAGCGCGTAGCCAATGAGGCTTTTCCATCGCGGGTTGCAATTAGCATTCGTAAAAAAGCGACCAGTAGGCTGTCAGATACGCAGAGCGCTATTATATAATTTCTGTTGCGCTTAGATCGGTCGCTTCGGTGGCTTTGCGCTTGCCGGATGTTGCGTTCGGGCGGAGATTGACGGGTAGCACAGGATTGTCCAGATGGAACCGTCGGATCCGCAGAGTGCTGCCGCCATCTATCCGCTAGGAAGCTTAGAAAGGGAGACTCAGCTGAACGAGATGGGCGTTTCTGTATCGTCCCAGTGAGAGATTGTAGCGCAATACCTGAGGTAAAAGAACGGTAGCCGAATGGTAAGAATAGAGATACCGTAGGCATGGACTCGGGGAGTCCAATACCCCGCTTGGTGAGCCCAGTGGGTGGTAGAGCAACGCTTGGGGCGAGTTTGTCGTGCGGGTTGTAAATCCGCCTCGCGAAAAGCGTGGGTAGCTGTGACTGCTAGTATCCAACGAAGCTTACAGCTTATAATGGAAACAACGTGTCGACGACGAACGACACTGTTAGGGTCAAAAGACTGGAAGAAAGAAACCAGAAAAGAAAGAAAAGGCAAAGCCTATAGCAAAAGATGCTCAGAGAGCAAACGATCAAACCCCGGAGACACCCTTTTATGTGATGAGCCGGGGACACGTGAGACACTTCAGTGTCACGCGGAACAATGGGCGTAAAGTCAGAACCAATCTCCGGTTACCTTTAGTGTTAGACGTTTCCAAGTAAGCCGACGGTTATATACAAGTGTACCCCCCTCCAAATGGGACAAAACGAAGCATTTAAGTAATAAAACACTTTAAAGTAGACGGCTTTTTTTGTGCCTTGAGTCAATGGAAAAGGCACACTTTCCCCCATTGCATACAAAAACATGGCAAGCTGCGCTCAAAAGCGCTTCCAGTAGCACAAACTACTCAAAGGCTCATTATGGGAAACGAAAAAGCCATACGACATCCCTCCGAATGGGACTACAAATCAATTTTCAGAATGCAAATTTGAATTCAAAAGTTTAATGAAAAATCTTAAAAATGCTCCAAAAAAGGCAACCCCCTGTGGGATATCTGCAAGCCTCACAAAAGTTGTCGAGCTCGCGCAGCGGCTATACGCTCTTTGGCGATGGAACGTCGAAGCTGCAAAGAGCGAGGCAACACATCTGGCACACCGTAAAGCAGAACACGGCTACGGAGTGCATCTTGCTCAAACTTCCCACGCTCTGTATTTCTCCTGGCCCTCTCTTTCTGATATCGGGAATCCTTTTGAGCCCTTAAGAGCTCCTGTTTCCTAGACTT
>JAUBNZ010001216.1:0-12286 GCA_032355485.1 Bonnemaisonia californica | reverse complement strand
CCGGCTACATGGCCCCCGGGGCACTACTGTGCCCCACTGGGCTCAGCACTGTAAGCCGTCCTGGCTCCACGCGCACAGGTGTACCCAACGGGGTACACGTGGCGTGTGGGGGAGATCCGGATTCCGACAGTCCGTACTGATCCGGCCTGTAAGTCCAGGATCCGGGCACACGTGTGTCCGTTTGGAAAAATAATTAATGTAGCGTACCGCCCGGAACGCCCGGTGCGAAACAGGAACGTAAACGTCGGGTCGTACCCCTGCGCCGTGTGCCTCTGAGGCTACCACGGTGCAGGGCCCAGTAGCCCCAGCCGCACATGGCTGGGTACTACAGTCGTGCTACATGCAGAGACTTTACCAACACAGCTGGGTAACGAATCAAGTTTTCGCATTCCCTCCTCGTTATTCGAAACACTCTCGATCAGTTCTCAGACTCCATCCCGTTCTTAGACTCCTTGGAACTCATTCACAACTCCCACGCCCAGTTCTTGCACTCCGTCGGCATCATTCTCCTCATCCCATACAGTCAATGTATCCCCGTACTCCACGATTCCCCACAGGTTGACACCAACCATAAGGCCGCCCTTCAACATACCCCCTCCGAATTTCGTGGACCTTACCAGCAACACAGAATCACAACAGACGAGCGTGCCTGTCCCATCAGAACAAATCGATCATCCATCTATTTCTGACTCGTCGACTCTACTTTTTTAAATAACCCGAAACATATCTGCCCGCTTCATCAACTCCCTTGCTGAACTACCTTCATACCTTCCGGTTCTCCCGGATTTCTACGCAACATTCATCCACAGGGACCAAATAATACCTTCCGTCTTTTCCAAGAATTACCGTGCAATTTCGCACAGATTGATGTCTGGGGAACCGCATTCCCTCAGATTCCGAGCAGAAAGAAAATCCACTGTCCTAATGAAGAAAGGTTCCAAGAAAGCTATCCGGATACCTGACAAATTCTCCGGCATTAAATTCTGTGCAAACAGTTTCCCTGTCTGTTCCGAGATTCACAAAGGACTTACTTCCTGGAATCCAAATTCCACTATTCCGCACGCCCCGCTAGCTGCATCATACAGGGATGAATAATTTGCACTTGCGCGGCAGGTGTTTTTCTTCTCACCAGCTCATTTCCCGGTTGTTCGCAAACACAATGGAATAGCTCTTAAAACGACATGTGTACGTTTCGTACATGCCCAAAAACAACATCGTGAAACCAACTGGGTATTCCAGACATGCCGAGTCAGCCTAACTCGGGATTTTCGGCTGGGAAGCTCCCCGACTTTGTTGGCTGTGAAATATTCGGTTCCCCTGGGCATCGATACAGTAAGAAGTGTGATGTAGTGAAACTCCCAACTCACCTGCAGTGAGCAGACCCGCGCCTGGTCTCTGAGCTGATTTCTCATGCACGGAATGGACAATTTCCGGTCCATTCCGCAATTTCATACCACATGTGCCCGCCTCTTCCGTTTTTGTAAGGTGGGAAACACTGCCCCCGGGCCCTGCATGGGTACGAGGCCGTCCCAATTCGCAAAATTGAATGCAAGGCTACATACCATTTCATGATACTGGATGGAGTGGGAAATGGGGACTGGGTTGTGGTTGTTCGATTTGGGGAACATCAGCATCGGCATCCGCTTCCAAGGCCAAGCACGTCCCAGGTGAGAAGAATATCCACGCAGTTCTTTTGCCGCAATCAGGTTGTATCAACGAAGCACATCTCTGATGAGATTGTTAGTTTGGCCGGGAGTCGGGCTTCAACGGAAGCCATCCGTAAAACGAGAAGTAGACTGCAATCATATCTTCATCCTTTAGAAAGGTCTTTAGATTCCCTTATCTTTGAGCAGGCTACTATTCTTGAGTCAGGCCGAAAACAGTTCGTCGTAGACATCACTAATGAAACAGAAGCGGACAAGAAGAGGCGCACCAGTGAGCAGGTCAGGGTACTTATTACCAAGTTCAACGAAACTTTTCTTCGTCGTGCTGTACGCAGGCGTCATCTCGGAGGCAACGATACTTCCAACATGATACGACCTCAGGATGGTGATATTAAGTCCGAATTGTTATCGATTTTTGCAAAGGACGAGGGTACCGGACACGTGTATACTATAATGAGCCAGATTGCATCCCGAAAGACAATTGCATACAGCAAAATACTCTTTCGAACAATTTTGGAAAGAGTGAAGGGTTTCGGTCCAACGGGTCCTCTCAACGCACCTGTATCGCACCAAATAAAGATGGCAAAGGACTTCGAAACGACTTTCGGGATAGCCTTTGGGCAAGCGCTGGGGGACTTCTTTCGACTATACCATAATAATTCTGAAATCAGGCATGCTAATGTGAAGGACACGTGCTTTGGGTGTGACGTGCACGCGAAGAGGACTATTATGGAAAAAACAGGGACGCACTCGTTTGGTCATGTATATCAATGGACGATCAACAAACGCAAAGTCTCTTCCTCCAAAGTTGTGTACTCAGTCTCACATCACATGAATACAATGGGAACAAATTGGAACTCATTTTCTAACTGGCTTAGCCAAAGCACAGCGGCTTCCATTCTTTGGTTTACAATGTACAACAAATACATGTGTGCAGGTATGCAGATGCGATCAATTTGGGATAAAAATGCACACGAATGCATAAATGCGAGAATGGAAAGGCAGTGTGACTACCTCATAACAAATGGGAGTGGGTTACATCTCCTTGATTTCATGGGGATCCCTGACAAGGTGGATGCAGAAGATCTTGCCAACCAAACTGGATCTGTCGGATTTTCACAGTGCAGCGTTCCTCTTTGGAGAAATCGCACGAAACAGAGGCGCCCAGCACCAAGCAAGGAGTGGGTCGAATTGGATGGGTTCCTTACCAATGCATCGCAACAGAAATGCGCAAGGAGAGCATACAGAGTATTACAGCCCTTATAGTACATAAAATACCTTTTATAATCACAATAAAATGTGTCGTATTTTGCGTCCTGTCCTGATAGTGACGACGCGACGGCCGACATGGACAGGGAAGGAAATTCTGAGTCCTTCTGAAACGCATATCACCATCCCAATTGTAAATTCCCATGAGTATTCGCTCAACGACTGCCGCGTCGATCTGCCTTACCTGCAGAGACTGCACGGCCCCTGCGCCGAAGAGGAGCAAGTAAATACGGAAATCTCAAGGCCTGCCTGCTCCGCATGTGCACGCCGTTTGTGCTTTCGTATGGGTCTTGACCCGCGTCTGTGCGCACTTGTGCACACAAAGAAGTGTGCCTCGTGGCCGTAACATCCAAGCTCACAACCAGCTCCGTGAAATGCAGGAGCACGCCGCCCACCCTAAACACTTGTCGCTTTTCCTACGACAGCCCAGCATGGCTATATTGTAGCAGCGCGATTGGGCACCTGTGTGGCTTCTGCGTCAGCGTCATAGGCGCCCCCTTCCGTGGCGGCCCTGCAGCCGCGATACGTGAGGAAGCGCGTCGGAAGAGTCGGTGAGCACGTACGGCAAGACGAAAAGCACGAATTGCACATACCTGCGCGCGCAGGGAGGTCTGTGACGGGGAGGCAAACGACGATGGTGGCGCCACAGCGGCGGGGATGTGGGAGTATGGCGGGAGAGGCGGGGCGCGACACGCGGTATGGGCGGTAATTAAATTCACCCCGACCCCATAAACGGGCGGCGTGAAGGCGGCCGCGCACTATGGTCGTGAAAGCTCAAGACGCTGCGCGCGTGCAATGGGATTTGTCGTATAGGACACCATATGGGCGAAGATTTGGGAAACGTTCACTGTACATATCTACACGTGTTTACTCATACTTACAATAATACAGCACGCTCCAGTCTTATTTACAGTTTTTTAAAGCTGCACCACTAGGGAACACACTAAAGTGTATAGCATTGTGGGTGTACATGTCGCAGTACCTTCCTCCGCACTATAAGGGCCATTCCAAACTGTATTTCAACTCTGATTTTTCGTGGATTTGATCGCTAAATGGAACGCAAAATCGACGTAATTCGATATGCTTTATTGAGCACTACAATTTTAAACTATGAAATCTATAAATACCACTGGTACCGGCCAACAGAGGTTCCCTCGCCAGATGTAGGTTGCGGTGTTTTTTTGCATTTCACTGTGTTAGCGTTCTATTGGCTACATGTATTTATCAGGAATACGAGATGTTAAGCGAAACCTGGTAGAACTTTCATGTGTCAAACGTAATACACCGAAATGATTGTTCACGAGCAGTTTAGAACGGGTGCGATTTTGAAGGGGAATTTGGGAGTTGAGGGTGGAGCTAGGTATAGGGTTCGAAAAATTGTAAATATGTAGGTGTAGAAGAACGAAGAGCTATGAACGCCTAGCTTCGAAAGAAAGCCCACCAATAAATGACTTCCCTTATTTCACCCGGACGACTTTTGTTTCACGGTAAGCCTTTATGAAGATATATTTGAAGTACCCCAGCGCAACCTTGATCTTTCAACAGTTCAAATATGTTAGAAATTTATATATTTCATAATGGAGAGCTATATCATTACATGCGACATGATTTCTCACGTCGGACAAGTGGCGGGATGGATGATCGTTGATATACATTGTAACATGAAAGTTAAAGGGAGCTTAAGTTCGGTAGGAAGCGCGGGAATGGGGCCAACATTTAGCCACCAAAGCGCATCCAATGCATCCCCTGAACGCATTACCTTTCGCCCGAAAAGGTCTACATCGTAACTATCTATATCAGAAAGGATTAATTTATCATTTGATCACGTATATTCCGCTGATGTCTTTTCCATATCAATTACCCGTCACATGTCCTTCGGACGTCCATGCTTGCTATTATTCAGGCCGGGATACGCGCCATCTCATAGAATCCATCGGACAGATTGTGAATCGATTCCTTCGATTGTGACGAAGACGGAGAAACTGTTTGTAGCATGATCATTCAATTGCTTGGTGGTGATTGCAAATCGGCTCATCACTTTCAGGTCAATAGGAGCGTGTAGGACCAGGAAAAACATCTGCGAGGGGTATTGATCTGGCGATCGAACAGACGGCGTGAGCCAATCAAAACGATTTAGAAACTACTGTTCGACTTTACAAGCCGTTACGGTGCGGAGCCGGTATCGTTGGTGGAGACGAGAAACTCCGCGAGGAGACCTATAACCCGAGAGGAGGCGACTCGAGTAACCGTGGGGCAATTGACTCGCCTGGCGCACGAACCAACCAGGGAAGGGTCAAAATTTCAAAAGAAGACTCAAATCCATGCTGCCTAACCTTTAGGAAGGCCGTTCGTCGGGGAGACGAACGGCTGGCTACATAGCTTAGCTCTACAGGAGATTCGTAAAAAAGGAAAACTACTAATAAAACTAAAATGTAGGCCTAAAATGTAGACGGTACCCCAAAAAGTAGATCCCCTATTTGGTACTTGCACCCGTTCAAACGGCGCAGTTCCGCCAGTACAGGCTCCTTTTTAGCCATAATGCATTAATCCCTCAGGCTTGTGCGCCTGATCGCCCTTCCCTAGGCTGTTTAACGCATCCTTAACCGGGCTCGTTTCACCTCCGTTGTGTTCACATGTTCTTGATTCTGTTCCCGTTCTCTTCCCTCACTGGCCTATAAATAGTCCCACACACCTCCCTTCTATGGTTGAATCAAGTTTCGAAGATCAGAACCTTTAACGACTGGGCGCAACTTCCGCGAACACTGCGAGGTGGCTTACGAGAGCGAATTTGGCCGGTCTCTTTCGAGTGAATTTCTTTCCCCTTTTCATCCGCGCCAAGTCAGCCCCTTTGTCTTCCGTCAGCGGGATGGTATCATCGTTCCCGCGAGGAATGTCTTGCACTTATTCGTTCTGAAACGATACTCGGGGTTCCTTGCGTTTTTGCGGAACTAGACGACCAGCCCTTTCGGGATTTTAGCTTCTGTTTCCCAGTTGTGGCCTTCTCGCTCGTACTGATGCCAACGTACTCGGAACATCAGACCACGTTCCAGGTCTCTTCTCTCCTCAATGAGTTAGCCAATGAAATATTCCTCCGTTGGATCCTTTGCTGGAGGTTTCTGACGCATCCGTGCGAACGGTTTGGCTTCGATTAGGTTCCCATCTTTCCCAAGTTGGGCGTCGTCCGCGACGTTTGAAGTCGCCATCGTGGGCTGGGGTTCCAATTCTTGCCCGTAAGGGCTGGTAGTCGGCATCGTGACACCCGGAGACGGGGGAATGGCAATTAACTGGGAAGCTGGTAGTACCCGGTCAGAAGACGTTCGCTCGGGCACGCCTTCAATGTCGAGCTCCAAGGTTTGCCCGTGGTAGCCAATGACCTCAAATGGGCCCACGGACTTGAATTCCAGCTTAGTTCGGGGCCGTTGAAGGAGGCATTTCTCCATTGGCGTACCGACTATATCCAGGAAAACATGGTCGCCCGTACGCAAGGTCTTCTTGGGCGTTCGCATATTCTCTTCTAAGTTCTTCTTGTATCGGGATTGCATCTGCATGAGCGAATTATTGGTCTTAGCATAGGCTTCTCCGAGGCTGGTGAGGAAATCCCGACAATTCCAACCCGTGGAGGAGACTTAGCGGTCGACCGCCTTGGTGGACAGGATAAGTGGTGGACGCGTGAGCGTAAGATCGAAGGGAATTATTTTCGTGGATATTTTAACACAAGTGTTGTATGCGAAGGCGAGAGTACTGAGGTAGTCGTCCCAGTGGCGTTGGTCATCAGCCTCATAATGGCGAAACATCGCAAGGAGCGTCTGGTTCATCCGTTCGGTCTGAACCGTTGCTCTGCGGATGATAGGTCGTCGTGTAAACGTTCTCAATGCCGAGCGTTCCGCACGTTGACTGGAACAACTTAGACACGAACTGCGGGCCATTGTCGGAGAGCAATGACTTCGGGGCACCGTAAGTGCATACCCAGTGGGTGCAAAACACTCGAGCGACAGTTAGGGCATTCGCTGTGGTCAGCGGAATCAATCAGCAGAGTTTAGAATAACGGTCAGCTATGACGAGGAAATATAAACTCCCGCGAGTGGTCTTCGGTAAGGGGCCCAACAAGTCAATCGCAACCGAATCCAAGGGGCGCGAGCCGGAAAAAACAATAAAGCGTTGTTATGCTTATATAGCGTGATGCAGTTGCGTGCACACGTCTCGCAAGAGCGCACGGTGCCATATACCGCCAACGAGAGTTGGGGCCAGTGCACGCGCCTTCGCAGGGTGTCACTCATGGGTCGAGCGCCAGGGTGACCGGATACAGGAGCATAATGGCTGGTATAGAAAATTCGTTGCTGCGAAGCATAGGGAACAACGATTTCTGTGCAGCATTCTAGGGGCGAGAGGCAGATCAGAATCCCTTGTCCGTTTAACCGGTTTCGTGGCGCTGCGTCTTGTTCCAGCGCTCGCTTGAATTGCGAGAACAATGGGTCCGATGCCTGTTCGAGCAGCCATTCCTCGGGATAGATCGGATCGGGAGTCAAATGAGGCGTCGTGACGAGACACCTGAAGTCGCCCCAACAAGCCTCCGGGAGGAGATCGAATTCTTCCAACGTCACTTCAGTCTCGTCAGAGGTTGAAAAGCACGGGAATTCGTCATCGATCGGGTTTTCGTCCCCCTCCCCGTCGTCTCAAGGCGTGACATGGCGTCTGCGAAGAAATTCTTCGATCCTGGGCAATAGTGGATATCGAAGTCAAATTCGATGAGCCTTAACTGCCAGCGCGCGAGCCGTCCTTCCGCTGTTGGGAGTGTCAATATCCACTTCAGTGAATTGTGGTCGGTGCGAACCGTGAATTTTTTGCGTTCCACTTATGGCCGAAAGTGCATGACCGACCATACCACCGCAAGGCATTCCCTCTCCGTCGTATAGTAAGTACGCTCGGCAGCGTTTAGAGTTCAACTGCAGTAGCCATATGAGTGGAAGACTTTGTCTTCCTGTTCTTGCTAGAGAGAGCAACCGATCTGGGCCTTCGAGGCATCCACGTCGAGGACGTATGGGAGGCCCGTTCGGAGGAGAGACAAGATTGGGGGCTTCAGGAGGGCTTCCGCAAGTCTTCGAAAGACTGTAATTACTCCCGTGAGGGTTCCGGTAATTCGTCCGCTTGTTCTCTCCTCATTAAAGATTTATATGGGTATGAGCCCCCCTTTGCTACAGTAATAAAAATTTATTCTGCTACCTTAATATAATAAAACGCCTGCGCGGCAAAACCAACACCCAATAGAAACATTCACCAGCAGCAGCAGCAGCTTCAGCAGCAGCAGCAGCAAAGCTCAAAATGTATTGGATGCTCGCAATAATTTAATTACCGTGCCTACTAATTTTAATTTAATGTACTTACCACAGTCGTTTTCAGCCGAGATTGTAAATAAAAATTTTAAATAGTTACATATGTTTTATCATAAGCTACGGTGCTTATCAACGCCCCGGGCCACCCGGAACTTCTGTAGTAACCCAGGTAAGCGGGCTAACCAGCGCTATTGTTCAATATCCGATGGATAGCCGCCGTTACCATAACCGGCATGAAAAGTTTCGGAAGGGGTACGAGGGTGTGGAGGTGGGCAAGTTTAGGACAAGTGGACCAATGCAAATGCACCAAGTGGACCAATGATGGATCCGTGTCGGATATATTTCCCACCCATATCGAATGAAAAATGCCATGTGGACCAATCACATCTTGACATATTGGCACACATTACTGTATACCCGTACCAATTTACTGTAAGCCAGTTTCTCAACCATTTTTCAATTACAGGTTTTTGCACACGTGTCGATTACTGTAAGCCTTGTTTTCAACATTTGTTGGGGCATGATTCTCCATATATACACGTTTCCAGTGGTGTAAACCGAATTTTTCAACCTCCACCCCCCGCTCCATCCCTATTTTTTTCGGGAAGAGGGGGCCCAAGGCCCTCGAGCGTTGCTTGCAAGCATTCATTACAGACTTTCCTTCCAATTTTACTGTAAGCCAAATTTTCAACATCGATCCCCCGCTCGATCCCCAATTTTTTCGGAGGGAGGGGGCGGAAGGCCCCCGAGCGTTCCTTGGTTTTTCTAGCTGTGCACCGAAGGCCCGGACATTTTTCATATTTTTTTGGCGAAAGTTCAGGGGCCGAAGGCCCCGAACGTTCGTTGTTATATATATATAATGATTGTACTAAATATTAGTCCCGAAGGGGGAGGCGCTTCCGGACAATTTATTTTTCTTTACCAAATTTCTAGCATGCGCACCAAAATCCGTTCAGTAGAAAAAATCAGCCGGAGCAAAGCTCAATATCTGTTTGCCCACTTGGCAAGCAGCTATTCAGTACAGTACCGCTAAGGGACATAAGGCGCTACACTGCTGAAGAGTTGCATGCTCCCAGACGTGTTGTTAACTGGTTCGAACCGCCTCCCTACGCTTTGGCTTCCCTAAACTCTTAATACGCACTACTACTACTGTACTACTACAGTACTACTACTATAGTAAGTGCTATATCTAGTAACTAACTAACTACTACGCTTAATACGCACTACTACTGCTGTACTACTACTGTACTACTACTATAGTAAGTGCTATATCTACTAACTAAATGCTACCCTTAATACGCACCACTACTACTGTAGTACTACTGTAGTACTCCTCTAATAAGTGCTGTATACGCTAACTACTACTACTATTATAATGTAAGTGCCATTGTGGCGCCGATGGTGCGGGCTTTGCTGGCGGCGTCGGGAGAGAAGCCGAGCTCCTGTAGCCTGTTGCGGGCTGTTCTACCAAGGTCGGGGAAGATTTTAAGCAGTACAAAAAAGGCAGCAAAGCTCATGGCCTCCTGCCTTTTGACGAAGGCGTTTTCTCGGGCGGTCCACTCAGGGAGTGAAGTGGTAGACACCGCCCTTCGGCCGTACGCGGACCAAGCATCGAACATGGCGGTGTTTGTAGCGTAGGCCTCGGCGGCGACTGTGGGGCCGACCCTGGTCTGCGCGACGAAGTCCTGAAAAGTCTTGACCACACAGGGCGGACATGGTGGGGGAGCGGGCGCCCTGCACGGAGACTCTGCCGGTAGAGGCATCGAGGGCGACTTCAAGCGGGGGTGGCTCTGAGCAAGTACCGACGCCAGTAACAAGGATGAGGTAAGAAGCCGCTGAAGGAAAGAAGATCTCAAGGTAGAGGGGTGGAGGTGGCAACGGGGGTGACTGTGAGAAGAGCGGGGCTGCTGTTGCAGATGGCTTCAGGTGGTTTTAAGAGGTCTGTTGGTGTGTCCTAGATGCACGTAGTGATGTCTTGATGCGATGATGAAGCGGGGGTGGAAGAGATGGTGCGGTCGGTCTAAATAGTTGGTGCGGGGTCTTTACACAGCATCGCACATGGGCAGCGCAGTGTAACGCAGGGGGAGGAGAGCAGAGGAGCTGAAGATGCAAACTGGTATGCCACGCAAGTGTGCGCTTTTAACATAATGTTGTTTGTAGACAAGACAAGACGCATCTGATGATGATCTGATGATGAGCAGCAAACATAAAATTTATGCAGCAGTTTGAGTAGCTCGGTACAGCCTGTTACCGTTTGTTTGTTTCTAGGTTGTGTCTAGGTCTAGACTCTATGTGGTGTACGTTTTTTGTTGCTGAGAACGAATTTTGACAGTCAAGAGCCCAGACTGCCTACTTTAGACACAGTACATGAGGTGTACAAAGAGGGGAGAGTGTTGGGAGGTGTATGAAGATGGGAGAGTGTGTGAGGGGTGGGCGAGTGGGAGATATTTCTTTGAAACCTTCTCAGCAAGCGAGTTGGATATTCACACGTGTGCAGGCGTGCACTTGCTGAGTCTATGGATTCTGTACCGATCAGAAGGGTATACTGTTCTTGGGAATGGCGCCTCCTGCGTCCTGTCTGCTGTCCAGCAATGGATCATTGGTACAGTGCATTGTACTCCTTCGGTGACTGATTCCATGACTAATTCCGTGACTGACCGGGCAACACACGGGGCAACAGGGGTTGACAGCCAAACTACAAAACTTGGCGCCTATTCCCGATTTATTTAAGGAATAAACGCCGTCTTTTATATTTTATTACCACTGGGCCACTGGACTGCATACTGCGGTTGGTGTATGCTAGCGGTACCAGGGGTTCCAGGGGTACCTTTCAGGGGTACCTTTGGTACCTGGTGGACCGGGTACCTGGACTCTACTATCTACTCCGTACAGTACGTGTGCAGCATGTTGTTATGAATGCGGACATCAACAAAAGGTATATTTGATTCGCCATGGGATGTGGAATTGTGAGAAATGCATTTCCAGCACTCTCCCAATCATCTTCAAGATGATACGCACACGTGTATCTAGACTACAGCAATTCTCAGCCATGCCTATCAAAACAGAAACGCCCGAGTAGACCTAGTCGGGGTAAACCCCAATATCCCCATACAGTACTTCACAGTGCAGCGAAGTAGAGTATGTACTAGGTCTACCCCAATTTCGCACCAAATATGGCCAACAACGTTCCGAGAACTGCTATCTTTTCTACAGAATCACTTGATGTGTAACCAGTGAGGATCTAAGAGCACACTGTAATGTCATTGCCAGTCGAACAAAAAAACACTACGCAGCCCGCCCAGCCGCCGCAGGCCACCGCAGACGCCACCAACTCGCCATGCCCTGCCCCTGCACGCTTCTGCGCCCCGCCCTGTGCGCTCTGCGCGCCCTCACCCTGCTCCCCGCCATGGTGACGTCCGCCGCCGCGCCGCGTCGCTGCCCTGGGGCAGCAGTCTCAGTCTACACGCCACGCCCCCGCAGCCATTCGACTGGGGCATTCCCTACGGGCCGCCGCTAGGGTCCTCACGTGCAGACACGTATTTTCGAAACGTCTTCCAGGCACCCGGCGGAAAGGTGGGACCTCTACCGGCCTCCCAGAACTCTGCCATAGACTTACTGAGGTCCGTGAGATCCGCGCAGGCATCGGTCATGTCCTGGGACTGATCTAGTGCCCCATAAATTAGCCACTATAAAATCCATCAACAAAGTAAAGTTTAATTTTCTTATTTTGTTGAGTAAGTAAACTAACTAACTTAGAGACGCGCCGTGAACTGCCTAAAAACCAGCTTGCAGCAGGGGCAGCAAAAGCTACCGAAGAAGGTACCCCTCTGCCCTTCAGCAGCCACTGCTCTCGCGTGGGCCGCTTGCAGCTCCGCCTTCCCCTCCGCCTTCCCACGCAGGTACGCCTCCTGGACCTGCGCCTCTGCGAGTTTTTTCACGCAGAGGGCAATCGCCCGCTGGCGATTCAGGTCCGCCCTCTCGAGGCCGAAAGCTTCTTCGGCCGGGGTGAGGGCAGGCGAAGGG
>JAUBNZ010001215.1:0-12286 GCA_032355485.1 Bonnemaisonia californica | reverse complement strand
AATATGGATTTGTCTTGTCCTAATCCATTCTTCGATCAGTTCTTCCTTACAAGCCGCTCCCCTGAGGTTGACGCATCCCATGTCAGTGGTGCTGCTGGATATCATATTGGTAGGGGGGTCGGTCCCCTCCCTCCGCTGGCGTCCATTTCTATCAGCCATCTCAGCATCCTCTTCATTCCATACGGCGTCGTTGCTTCAGGGGACCACAGAATCGTTTGTTTGATCTAGCGCGGGGGTGTGCAGGTTGCCGGCAGTCCGGTGCTGCGGTTCTGTTCAGGTACTTTTTGTCTCGGTTTGCCTTCTTTTTCTACAGTTTTCTGGGCTGGCGTCGAAGATGGGGGAGACTTTTCCTGTGGTTGCAACCATTTGTCCAGTTTGCTCGAGACCACTTTCAAGGTCTCTGCATACCATTGTAGTGCTGCCTGGTTTGTGGATATGCGGAGGCAAAACTGCATCCTTCCATTAACTCTCTGGAAGAAATTTCCCTCTTGTTCTTCAAGGTTCATGCTGCGTTTCTCTTTCGTCAGCGCGTTTTGCATGATTTCAAAATTTTCCATGGTGCGCTTATTCAGATGATGTAACGTGTCGATAAGTTTTTGCTTGTGGGACTTGAGGCCCAGTATTTCAAACACTGATCTTCCAATAAAGCAAATTCCGAGCATTGCTGCGTGCAGTATGATGTGCCTGAGGGTTCGGTGAACTAATCTGAGTTATGTTCTGCGGATGTTTTGGACGTACACGGCTTCAAATTTTGGTGTCCTGTCAATTTTCTCATGCGAATCTTGCAGTTCCTACATTGTTTGTTGTAGCCGGACTTGTTTCTCCAAGGGAGTGTTACTGTTCCTGGTCCTGGCTGCAGCCACTGCCGCCCACGTACGCTTATCGTTCAAATTTGTTTTCCATGGCGGAGTGGATCTATTGTCAGCTTGGTTTGGCCTTTTCGGGCTTCTGAGCGTTGCTGGAGTCCGGTTGGATTGGAGCGACCTGGGCGTTTCCCATGTGGTGGTGGGGTACGTTCTTCGGGCTTCGTGTTAACGTGGCTGCTCAATATGCGTAGATATGGCTTAGCGGGGGTGTGATCTGCGGACAATGGTTTGTCCGCAGCTTTTCCTCTAACGTTGTAAGCACGTCGTTAATCATATCAAGCGGTATTAGTTGTTTGGAAATAGGTTCCATTTGAGAAGCTATTGTCCTCCAAACTGCTACTGATATTAGCATCATGGGCGTGTCATCCGGGCAGGCCGGTTCGGGGACTTCTTCTGCAATATCCGGGATGCAGTCATTCGGCATAGCGGGCTTCCCCTGGTGATCGCTATTGACTTCTGCTGGCAATAGTTGGCCAGGGCTGTTTCGTTCGTCTCCTGGCGCAATTCTTGGGTCATCTCTGTGTGAATGGGGAACGGCTGTGCTTCTTATAATTGTTCGTCTCAGGTCTGGCGCTGGTGCGTGTCTTTCCTTTGATCTTTTCTGAGGATGATCCTGGGGGGCTTTTTCAGTCTGTACTGGTGTGCTGCGCTGCTAGTACTGGGGATTTATCGATAGAGGCCTTAGTTGTGCCTGGGGACGTGGTACCAGGGGGTGTTGTACGCGTGCGTGTTCCGCTAACGGTGTCTGCGTCGATGTTTCCGCTTTGTTTAGAAGTGTGCTATCTCTGCCGATCTGTTCCAAAGCAGGTTTCGAGGGGCTTACTGAAGTTGTCACGTGCTTTTATGTGCTTGCAATGGACGAAATTGATGGTTTTTTCTAACAATAGATGTACCGTTAAACTTCATACTACCTTGTTGTGTTGCAATCTGGGCCTCTAATCCGGGGCTTGTACGATCGTATAGCGACTATGGGACATTCTATCTCTATGGCGTCCCCCAGTCCTTAGGTTGCAGATATTGTTATGGTTGACTTGTTGTTGGAGGTCCATTGTTCTGGGTTTCGCAATGCTGAAAAATGGATGAGCATGGCAGGAACTTGCGCATAAGGATCATGAGGGGCTGAATCTGGAATGTTTTCCTGCATTTGCGGCACTTCAGGGATGGGCCTTTCACTGGGTCGATCTGGTGCGGGTCGTTCCTCCTGAGAGTGCCGTTTTTGCAAGCTGTACAAGAGAGGTCTACAAGGGCATCTTCTAGTATTGTCCAGCTTAGTGCTGAGGCGTCTGCAGGGGCGGCTAGCACGGCGGGAGTCCTGTTCTGGGGGATGTCTTCAACGTTTTGGCAGCAGAACTGGCTACTACCCTCGAATGTTGGGGGGTTTCGGCAGGGCCGCGGCGCGTCACAGGTGGGGGCTTGGGGAGGGCTGTGGGCCCATGTTTCCTTTCGGGAGCCTTCCTGCTGTTGGTTCCAACTTTTTTTGCAGTCTCTCCGCTTACTTCCATGTTTTCTTTGTTCATTCCCGTGGCGGGGAACTGTGCCCGTGTTGCGCCGTCTGTCGCTGACGGGGAAAAGGTCCCGATTGGTTCCAAATAGGCCTGAATCACGAGGTTGGGAGATTCGTTCAGGCTTCGGGGGGTGACATAGTTGCGTTTCGAGAATTCCGTTCTGCGCGGCGTCCTTTTCAATGCTACATATCCGGGGTCGCTTGCCCAATGCCATACTCATTCCGCTCTTGTTTCGCGCACTTCCATGGCGTGGGCGACAGAAATCATCCTAACCTCCCATTTACTTTCGTCTTCTTCCCAGATTCGTCTCCTTTCGCAGTTGAGCACCTGGGGCGCGTAATGTCTAAGCTTACATCAGGGATGGTGTCAGTCCTTGTAGGGCGATCAAGGGACCCCGTGATCAGAATTTTTGTTTCTGATTTTCTGAAAATTTTAGCCTTGCGTATGATCGTGTTTTCAGAAAAGGGCTTCGTACTGTCAGCAACGCTTACAGTAAGCTTCGAAGTCGGGTTCCCTTGAATCGGTGGACGTGGCGCTGGGTGGCCACCTCCGGCCATGATCCTGAGAACAGAAAATTCGCAGATAAGTTTTTGAAACACAGACTCACCTTTTCACCACGCCAGATGAGCCTGCTTCAACCCTTACATTGCGTTCAACAGCCGGTGGCATTTCGGTGATGTCCCAGTTATACCGTGTGGAGACATCACCCATACGCGTTTACTAAGGCATCCGTTCAGGAAAGCCTTTTTCACTTCGACTTGACCAATACACATTCCCATGTACATAGCCGGTTAGAAGAACAGGAAAAGCAGTGTGAAAGACACAACGAGAGCACATGTTTCCATGCATTCTTGGCCTTATGTCTGGTGGTCACCCTCGGCATCAATGCGGGCCTTGAAGCGTTCGACTGTGACGTCCGACTTGGTTTTGGCCTTGAGAACAACATGTGTCTGGAGGGGCAGGGCAGCGGTTGAGTCGTCTGGCTTCCAATTATGAGTGCCTTTCAATGAACCGAGTTCATCATGTATGGCGGTAATCCCCAATTCACGCTCTTCCCGAGAGTCTTTCAATGCTCCACGAAGCGTAATTTCGTCATTAGTACTCACATGAAGGTCTGGTGAGTATAAACCAAGTGGACGGAGCTTGGCGAGTACGACGTGGGTAGCGCGGCGTTGCGACATCATCCTGCTATTGCGCAGATTCATCGTCATCATAATTCGTTCTGATATCACCTCACAATCACGACGGTTATCACCATTGACATTTCCAATAATGGATCCGACAGGAGAATCAACTGGAGCCTGATCACGGGTCTCAACAGGAACATCAACTGGATCATCATCACCAACCTCATCGATGGAAACTTCATCATCGGGGTCAGTGGTTGCTGTTGGAGGTATATCATCGCATAACACATCATTATCCGAAGCATCTTCGTCTGACATATGGTGGTTCAGACCAGATGCACCTGGGAACTGGGATTCGTCAAATGTCACATGCGTCGACTCAATAATTCGAGGAGATTCATCGTTTTCATCCTCCAGAACCTAGTAAACACCGAAATATAGAGACTGCAAAAATCATTCCTTCTACTACTCGATACTCGAACTTATATCCAAGAGGTACACTCATTACATACGCAGTGCACCCAAAAACTCTGACATTCTTAAGTGACGGTATATTTCCAGTCATCAGCAGGTATGGTGTGTCCTTGGTGGGGGTGCCAGACCCTGTTTTGCATATGCACGACATTCTCAAGTGCAAATGGCCACAGATTCAGTGGCATAGCAGCCAGGATGAGCAGTGCTCGAGCTGCCTCTATCACGGCGCGGTTGACTCTATCGACGATGGCGTTTGGTTCCGGAATATTATGCCCAGAAAATGCCTGCTGTAACTCAATTCCCGAGGATTGAGAACCTCCTCCCAAATTCTTTCGAAGGCTGGTGTACTCTTTGGCACCGTGGGATTGCAGCTAATGGATGGATTGCAAGTAGTTGGATGTCACATAGGATCCTTCTAAGGTGTGAAGTTTGCCCGAAACAGCCTCCGAAAAACCGGAAAGGTCATTTCCATGCCGAATCAGACCAATGAAGAGATAACGAAAGTAGTGGTGGAGAGAGGAGCACAAAAAGCGGTTATGATCTGGGAATGAGGCCTCAAGGGGTCCTACAACATCAGAATGCACAATATCACGGACTGCAGATGCACGAGTGATTTTTCTAGGGAACGGAAGTTTATGGGCCTTTCCATGTGGGCATGCACTACACACCTCCTCCAACTGCTGCAGGCTGGGCTCATCATCCCCATGTTTGTGCAGGGTGCACAATTGTCGCCTATTGATGTGAGCCAGGAGGGTATGTTACAGCTCGGAAGTCTTCTGCTACGTGAGACAAAAGATGCAGGTAGATGATTTCAAGGGTTCAGGCAGCATGTACAGACCAGCGGCCAGGTGACTTTGGCCGCAGCCTAACCTGAAACCATCGTCTTCCAGCGTCAGCTGCTTTCAATCACATTTGAACTACCTTCCATAAGCGCTTGTGAAAGTAAGAGCAGAACGCCAATGGGTTAATTCAAAACCGAGAGCTCTGAGGTGGAAAACTCTTTGCGGAGGTCTCTGTAAAGTTTTGCTGCCGATACAGAGTACTTGAGACATCCTACGGCCTAGAACCTAACCCGTTTGAACCCAGGTGAGGTGTTCGCAGAAAACATATTTCCGAACTTGTTGTGATTTATGAGACCGAGGGTATCATCCCTCTTTGACAACCATAAGCTCCCCGTTTGAATATTCACTTTCTGGTTGGCTAGAAAGACCTGCGGAAACTGCCGAACAGATTTAGATGAGATATGCCGTGGTCTGCTACCCTCAATATGACCGACCATAAACTTAGTTACTATGCAGCGATCGGCAATTGAACATATGTAAACCTCGGGGAGCGGCGCATTTTAGTGGGAAGGAGAAGAAGTAGTTTTAGTATGTGGATCTGGTCTTGGGGAAACTGTCGGCTAGTGTGTGGTAGGTGATGTGTTCTGTTGCGAAGATTTATCGCGAAGGTGCGCTCGATGAGGCTGTTACCACTTAATATATGGCACGTGCACTACCCAGCGGGGAAGAGCTGTTATGGAACAGCATCAAAACATATAAGGAAAGCAAAATTATGCCAATGTTAGGCCACCATTTCAACTTTAGGAACACATGTGAAGTGAAGAACTATAAATTTGAACTTGATTTCATATTTAATGTTGCTCATGTTTGTGTAGTGTCATGGCTGTATTCGATATTATAAAATTGACTCGGAAAAGAACCAAAATGCATACAACATTATTTTCGGATAGGTTTCCTATGAAGGACCCACTTTATAATTAAATTGGCCTAATTTATATCTGCACCAAAGTTAAGTCCGTCAACAAATCTAAATCCACTGACCGTAGTAGAGAGAAATTGATTCCTATCCCCTCCCGGCTAGGAAGTACTGGAGCTGAAGATGCACGTTTGCATACAGTTATTGGGGGAATGTAGGGGTTTTTGGTGTTTCGGTTTGGGAGTCTTTCTAACGACGGGCGGCGACCTTCATGGGAAGAACATTCCTAGAGTTTCCAAAGGTCGCCCGTTGTCCTGCCTTGTCCAAAGCGGAAAGGTAGGATTTCCCGGGATTCCAGAGCACGGCCACGGATGTGGTTGTGCCAGGGGAAAGGGGGGTTTTGAGCCGGATTCAAGCTGATGAGGTGCCACGTGTGATACAGCGCGCAGATGCCCGTTTAGGGTAAAACGTAGGTCAGCGTGCGGGAAGTCGAACCACACTGCAACTATCCCACCCCACACCTTTTATGAAAGGGAATGGTGGTGAAGTAAATCTCAGCGTGATGTTTCGGATTGAGCTTTAAATTCAAGGGAGAGGCCTCGCCTGTCCGTTCTGTTGATTAGGATAGCTAATTAGAAAATGCTTTGGTACTAGAATTTTCACCCTTATTGTTACTGTAAAATGAGTAAATTGGCTCATTTTACCGTCCGGTGACCAGCAACCCCAATCTCTATACGTGGCTTACAGTGTTTTCTGGGACCATCCGATCAGCTGCCCTGCGAAGGGTAGCAGATTGATGGCTGTAGTGCCCCGTCACTTGAACGACCCGCCAGCTGTTCTGTAATGAGCGGGTTCCAGCGATGGCAGCTGCTTATTCGCACGTGTGCCAGCTGGGGCTGGAAACAGCGTGGCCCGGCTGCACTCTAATCGGGGCCCCACAGTTCCCCTGAGCGTAAACCTGAGCAGCCACCTGACACCACGTACACAGCTGTGGCTGTTGGAAATGCATGGATACTGGCGGATCCGGGCCTATGCATGCATGTCCATGTTTGAGTGCACGCGGGCACGGGTAAATGTATTGGGGTCTTGCAGTTCCGCTTTCAAGCCCCTACATGGCGACACATGCGATTCTATCTGGTGCACGTGTGAGTCAGAAAACCAATATTTTAGTGTTGGACAGGCGGTTACCCAGCTCGATCTTAGTTGGTAAACCCGTGGTACAATGCCTAAACAGGCATGGTGCTACAACCTCCTCCCACCACTTGTGCGGATCACAAGTACCAAGCCTAACCCTCTCCTTGCCGCTCCTTCCCTCCTGCTGAAGCTTGGAATTCTGCGCTGCACAAAACGCAATCACGATCTTTCTCATCATAAAAAGTATTTCATCCACCTCGCTCACTTCAATGCATATCCCATTCATGCGACACTGGGCAAGGCCGTCCTGGTCGAATTTAGTCTGCAGCCGCTGGTGGCGGTCCCGTAGAGCTCTCGAAATGAGACGTTTCGAAATCATTTAAGTGGCGTTAGATTTGATAGATGCGAGCTCATAGCACTCCCTTGTCTCCCCTGAAGCAGATATATGTGCTTCACATGCCACAACTTCTCGTAGCAGCACTAAATCTCCATGGAAGGTGAAGCACGAGCGTCTGTCAGGTCGTGAATCTTCATGTTCTGGTTCTATCGGCAACGGGGTGAGGGATCGGACTCCAGGGACTCCTCCGGAACCAATAGGAACATCGGTTAGACTGGTTTTTGGGGATATCAAAGGATGTAGAGCAAAAGGCAAGGAAGGAAGAATGAATGGCATTTGGGGAAGTAGAAAAGTCGGATTATGGGACGGAGAAGACGTGGAATTGAAAGAAGAAGTATTTTAAAGGAGGAGTAGATCGTTGATTGGTAGTTGTAGTGAACTGAAGAGCAGGACGAAAGGAAATCTTATGCATGGGTCGTCTGTCATGAAAAATGTTTGCGGAAGAGGTAGGAATATACTCTGATGTAGCGGGAGATGAGGTACAACGTTTCTCACGATTCTTCATTAACTACTCAAATTTCAGCAATATTTGACACGCCTTGATAAACAATTCTGCAATTATTCCGCCAGTTGTATTGGTATTGCAGAAGTAGGTCTTTTCAAATGCTCATTTCGGTTACCGTAAGATGCCTAATAATTATACTATTTCACATGAGAAGTACTATTTCACATGAGAAGAACAGAAAATTAAAGATTCACCTTTCCTACATGATTAAGAAGGCCCTAAAGTTGAGATTCAGATGAGAAAAGGAATCTGTAGCAATCTAATTACTATTTCATTTATTAGGTCTTATATACATCCGAATTAACGACTGCATGTAAGCATATTTACACTATCTTTTGGTGCGACGAATATAAATATCTGAATTTTATGCGTAATCCACTAAATGTGGACAATCTTCCCATAAGACCAATGCTTCCAATGCTTCCCTACAGACCCAGTTACCACTCAAATACCAATCTGTTGGCAATGATTATCTTCACAAAACATTCTATTGATTTCAATATGGCACCCAGCTTCATATTATGTGACGTACTTACTAATTATTCAAAATTTAGTTACTGAAGGCCTACGAATCCCGTGCTGTGACAGAGGCGTTCGGAATATTCAATTGTTCGAACTATGGCGGATGTTACTCCTTCTGAAACCGTGGATACGTTGAGGCTTCTTGCGAACGAATCAGATGCACACTGCATGGACCTACATTATTACCCTATCTGATCAGACGGTCATGAATCTGATAAGGAAACCGACTCTTCCTACCCTTTCTATGATTCTTGGTAATAAGCAAGGTCTTACAGTCGATTACTATAATGAAAACTTTCATCCCTCGTGAATTTCAGGCGGTCTGGGAGCACATCTCTGATCATGTAAAAAAGAAATGTACTGTAGGGCGTGGGCGTAAGACGCAATAAAATGGAATGTATGTTTTATTGATGCCAGTAATAGCTGTGAAGCACGGTGGAAAGTGAGCATTCTTCGCCCAATCATTCCAGATCAAGAGGACCACATTTGAGTAGATTTTCATGCGATTTCTCAGGGCCACGAGCTTGATTTCTTACAGATCGATGGTGGAGAAGGGGGAAATGGGATGATATGGAGAGATTCCTAGGAGAGGGAAATCATTTTCGAATTTTCCCTTTGCAAGGTACGCGATGGTTGTAACCTTTCAACACAATAACAGACTCGTCGGAAACCATCAGGAATCCAAACAATAATTTGCCGGGAAGCATAAGCTGTACGGTTATAAAGAAGAATTATCCGTCCTGTCAAATTGGCTGGCCATTGGATGTTCCCATCACCATCCCGGCTCCAAAGCCATTGTTGATATCTTCTACATAATCATAGGTTTTCACTCCTATATGCTCAAAAAGACGGACTGAGAAGGAAAATTGGATTATGCGGGCCTGCTCTAAGATAAATACCCTGACCAGTGGACATTCATTAAGTAAAAATGGTATCAGGTAGCTTTTGAGAATATCAGTGTTTTAAATCCGTATCAGGATCCAACCGGGAGGGTACTGAGCAGTGAAAAGTTCACATGCAACGAGATACTGCTTGAAGACCGCATCTTCGTAAAAACTATTTTGGCGGAATGTGCATTATGTAAAATGTAAATTCGCACAAATACTGCTGAAAAGAAGATATAGTTACGGTATGCTATTTAGTTTTTCTGCAGGGTTCACAAAATTTCACCTTGCCCTGCATCCATTGGATGGTGCATCTACAGGATGATGTAGACCATTATTCGTTGGTTTGTAACCGAACGCATGCCATTGGCAACCATATAGGTCGTAAGCGTAGGCGGTCACTGGAGCAGTACAACGAGAACCAAGGGAAGAGCCTGGATGGTCAAGTGCAGGTACTTTCGGGAACAGAGGATGAAACACTGCAGCCAGAATAAGTTGAGGGATTTCTGCTAAATTGTTACGCTTGCACTTTTCCTGCCTTTTTAGGATTGGACTTCTGGAACAATTCTAGAATAGCTTAAACGATTAATTTTCCAATTACACAATCCGTTTATAAGGTATGAATGGCCCCTAATGGTACAGCAGACCCCTAACCAGATATCAGCTTATTGCATATTTTCGTATTTTTGCTTTATGGCCTTCATCTATTGCAAATGTCCATATACCTGGAAAACGGATGAGCGTATGACGAAAGGGGGTGTATAAAGTTAAATGTACCATCTTTGGTCAACTACACCATCTCCTCGGAATGACTGAAAATAATGAAAATTAACACATCTACAAAGAGATTATACGATCGTTTCGTAGGTACATAGATCATTGACTCTATCGAATGATCTTTTCTACCCCTCATAGATCTACTCCCACAACCTTCTCACCAAGCCAGCCCTTGCCGGTCAGATGCCTCAAAAGCCCTTGAGGATCTTGCTAACGCTGCATTCAACCACCTCAACGATTTGGAGGATTACGCAGATCTCGTTGCACCACCGGATTCGGACATCGAGGCCGACTCACAAGCCGGATATTCAACTCGTTCCACGGAATTGGAGGGAATAATTCCATTTTGAAAATGACAAATTTCACCTCTGGGTGTTTAACATTATCTGTGGGCATATCACCCATCATTTCACTAAGAATTGGAATTTTGGACATAGGAGAAAGGCTGCGCGTACCGGAAAGGGTATGAAATCCATGCCTCTTGAAACTCTGAAACATGGCGGCGATAGGGACTTTTAAAGGGCAAGCCTTCCGGGTCAAGGGTGTTACGCTTGCGGAGCTTGTGATAAAACGTTTTGGATGCCACTTCAGAGACGTCTCATTACTTTTTGGAGGAGAAAGCAGAGGAAAATGGGATACTAAGCAGTACAGGGAAGAAAGCAAGACCTTTTGTACTATTCAGTAAGCTAGATATGCTATTGAAGTAGCGTTCCAACAGACTAACAAACTAAGTGGGAATCCCCAAGAGAGCAAGGGGTACTACTCTGGTAAGCAAAAACATTTATGGATATTGAGGTTGACGTACTAATGTTTCTTCATGGTCTGGCAATTTGGTGTGCCTCTCATCACCCAGGTTCCTTTGCGGACATTGACATATGTTATGGGAACCTGTAGTAGCATACTGATGTGCTATGAAAACCTAAAATAGAACACGACATTCATTATTCGCGATTAATATCTGAGAAGTGCCCGTACGAATGCACTTTAATTATTGATAGTGGTACCAGGGCGCCTCGGTCTGGGCGAGAGACATAAATCCTCACAAGAAACCGTCTAGCTGTGTGTTTGACAATCAGCAGGTGCATTGTAAAGAAGTTTTTTCCTACGGCCTAATCATCGTTGAGGACGTTATCGGGAGGCTTTGCAGTCTCCCGGATGTTACATCCCATAAGTACCGGTGAGGCGAAAGCAGTTACAAAAATGTATAGCTTCTACCTTAGTTATATCTAATTTTCATATCAACGTTAATCCTCTGCAAGAATGTCACCTCAGTCATTACAACTTCATCCGCAATTTAATTATGCGATCGGCGGGGATTTGTGGATGCAAACTCCAGTAGACGCAGCTAATACCGTGATAAACGAAGGGAGCGGATTTTAGTAATACCACCTTCTGGAGGCAAAGGGATCTACAGCCGTCCGTAGTCTTCCGGTAGACGGCCGGGATGGTAGAGCCACTCCTCCAATGGATTGGTAGCGACGGTGAAGACACTTGTTCAGGAGAGCAGAGAGCCCAAACCCGAGTTGGGTAGACTCTCGTAGCACTGCGGTTCTGGATACGCAGAAAACAGATGCTGTCGCTACTGACGGATCAGGGCGGCAAGACATATGGTGTTGGGGTGTCTGCAGACACCTCTCCAAGAGAGGAGGGTTGCAACCGTAAGGGATGATGGAAGCCCCACGCAGAGGGACTCCTTCGAATGAGGTTTGAAGGGGGTGATTGGGGGTCGTAAGATCTCACGATAGATCCGCTTGTGCAAACCTAGTCCGTTTCTTCCAGAGGGAGAACGCCGTAAGTGGCGCGAAGCGCTGAGGTCCCAATCTAGGGACTGTTGGAGACCTCTTGGGGTCGAGAATCTGCTGCCTAGCTGGCGAGTGTAGATGATCGGAGGGAGCTCCTTAGAGACGTTTCGTAGAAGAGGCTAAGGAAAAAACTCACTGTAGAGGTTCTGATGGCCGGGTGTGACCGCACGAGCAATGTAGAGTACAGTCTGCTATCGACGTCCTTTTCGTCCCTTCACAGAGAACGAGGATCGATGCGCGGAGTGCTTCCTCAACCTGAAGGTTGGTGATGTTGAACGAATCTTCAAGGAAGAAAGGGAAGAAAGTACTCGTGGGTACCTTTCTCAGTGATCACTCTGCTAGTCAGAGCGCCGTATTTACTTAGTCGTAGCTTTTCTTAGCCTACTAACACAACAGCTATCAATAAAGTTCCTTGCACTGAGCACTGTATAGCTACAATTTCTAGGCCGGGTAGCAACTGTCAGCCTCCGAAGGGAGAAATTCCTGCTTACACCTGTGGGTGCAGAAGACACTTTTGATAGGCTGACACCCGCGGGTGTCAGTTTCATGTGGTAGACACTATGAAGGGCGGGACAGTGTACAGCGGACTGTGTAC
>JAUBNZ010001214.1:0-12288 GCA_032355485.1 Bonnemaisonia californica | reverse complement strand
TCCGCACCTGTGTGACGGGAGTGACGAATAAGATGACGCCAGTGCCCATCGGTACCACCATTGCCACCTATGCCTGTGCACACACGTGGCAGCGTCCCCACCTGTACCCCCATAGCCACCCGTGCCCTATCTTAACCAAACACGTGTCCTCTTAGCCATCCGTGCCCCCGCGATCGCACCTGTGCCTACAGAGCCACCCGTGCCATCGTAGCCACGCGTGCCTGCATGTCAACCCGTGCCCGCTTGTCAACCCGTTCCCTCGTGCCCACCCGTGCCCACTTCCCCCGAGAGGACACGTGGGGCAATTCCGGCCCGCCTTAACGACACGTGGCCGGGCTCCTGCCCCTCAGTGGACCTCCTTAAGGGCACGTGGCCTGCCTCCTACCCCCTCAAGGACACGTGGCCTGCCTCCTGCCACCTCAAGGACACGTGGCCCGGCTCCTGCCCCCCAGTGGGCCTCTCGGACCACTGCCAGGCCCACCCCCGGTCCGACCGAAGGAAACGTGGCGGCGGGTGGGAGGGGCAGTGTGGATCCGGTCCGACTCTCGGCCTATGGGAGTGCAGAGTGGGAGAGAATGACTGACACACAAACAGACACCGGTTTAAGTAATATGGGCGACTAGTGGCTCCGTCACGGTCTTCGCCCGCGGATATCGGTGCGCGGCGTCGGCGGCGGGCGAAGGCCCATTTCTTATTTTTGCAAAAGTTTGGGTCTCAGCCAATGGGAGTGCAAAGTGGGAGAGCAAGAATGACACATAAACAGACACCAGTTTTAGTATATAGCTGCGCCGCCGAATAAGTAATCGGACTGGTTTTGTATGAAGAGCAACACACCGATGCGAAAGTGGAAGCTCAAGCTAAATAGTTGCTGCAAGGACTTTTGGGGAGTTGTAGATAAAGGAACAGAATGGTTGCAACGCTTAATTTCTTATCCCGTTATGCTTTCGTTTAACTTTCACTTGTATATTCCCTTCATATACATAAGTGTAAAAATGCACCGCAGAAGCGACGACATGAGACTATAGGGTCTGAAAGTCATGGTGTATTCCAGAATACAAATATCTCAATGCTGACGTCCGCAGCTAGTCATACTACTTTCAGTAAGAATTTCTGCGATTGAAACATGGAGTGCTCAACACGGTTTCTCAATCATTTAATGTTACCTGACGTCCTTTTTCCAAATCGTTTGGCTATGGTCTGTATCAATGTAGGGCACGGTACAAATCTAAAGTTATATGTATATACCAAGTACCGTTTATGGTGCACTGTGTGCCTTTGAAGGGCACAGGTTTAGCTCTCCGAAGGTTGGCTTCCGAGCGTTCTGAGCACCATACGTTATTTTGAAAGAGTCAATTGGTCACCCTAGATATAGTGACTCCAGACCACGAATAAATTCATGTCTCTTTTCCTCTGTCTCTATCTGTCTTCCTTCTAGATAGAGTGACAAGTGACCGATCATACAAGCCTTCTGCTCTATTCTAAGATTATTAGCAAGGAATTGTGATATGACATGTGGCGGTTGGAACATGAGCTTTTCATCTAATTACGGTCGAATGGCAGTCCGACCCCTAATTTTCAGTCCATTAGCCGCAGGCACACAAGTTGTGCCATGGTCACAGATCGCGACCAATTAATGCCAATATTGCCCACAATGCCCGCCTGCGGTCGTATATCTGTTTCCAAGGCACTTAGTGCTCCCTCCCCGCCAACGTCCTAACCGTACCCATAGCTATGTCAATGTCACCGGAGCCAGAAACTCCGCCCACGGACCAAATCTACATTCTCCACGCCATTCCATAACTTCCAGCAGCCCTGGCCTGCTCTCAACCCGAGCGTATGCCCCTCTTCCAGTTCCAATCCCACTCGTACCTTTCCTATCTCTTCCAGCATCCCTTCCTTCTCATAGAATATCTTCAGATCCTGCATCTCACACGCTCTCCCTCCATTCACCCAACCTCCCATCTTGTTTTAATCACCGATAAGTTTCCGCCAATCCTCCCGTCTTACCTCGCCACCCTCACTGGCAGCCGGTTTTGCAAACGATAAGTACCTCCCACCTTGTAATCGCGTAACGTTAGGACATACCTTTCCATCATTCTTTTCAGACTACAAAATAAAGGAAACGGTAGGAATTTTGTGTGGGATGCAGACCCGTACATTGCAAGCTTCAGACATTTGTGAATGTACATATCAGCTGGGAAGAGAAGGCCGGCGAGATGAATTCCCCAAACGCTGCAGCTGAATCCTTAGATCTCGTCGGAAGTTTACTCCTTCCTGTCTACGGCAGCCATCAGCCACCCCTCCTTGCTTAGTGACGCTCCTTGCGACGAAAGCGCCATGGAGAGCTCACCGAACGAAGAACTCGTCCGTCTCCAAAAATACATCGTCCCTCTGCGACAAAAATAGTGCATGGTACACTTCTCAGCCAAAGTGGTTGACCCCAACAGCTTGGAGACCACCAGAAGACGTCCTGTCAAAGCCAGAAGTAACAATACTTTACTACTCCCTACCAATTGGCCATGCTCTTCATCTCCAAAAGCCGGCTGGAACTATCCAGTACCTCCATAAATAGTAGGACAGCGAATTCTTCTTGCAGCATTAAAGATCCGAAGGGCCAGTAAGGTGACACTTGGACTCGAGGGATTAGGATTGAGTGCTCTCAATGCAGGTGAAATGGCCCGTAGAAGTGCGAAAATTACGACGTTTGTGTAGTGATAATATTTTACGGATAGACATGTAAAACATTACAGAATCCTGTTGCAAACTCTACAACTTTCAATGTTCATGCGACGGGCCACAGTAGCTCGGCGATCGTTCTGCTCCACTTCTGTTGCAAGTTCTGGGGCGAAATTAAACTCACCAAGAGCCCGTTGGATACCACCATAAACCTATGCCACGTTGGCTCGGCGTTCCAGCTGCTGGTTGGAAAAGCACAAAGGCTAGCAATGAACTGTCGCTGAACGCAGCAGCGTGCAATTAACCGTTCTTGCATTTAATTGCACTGTAGTTGGCAGTCCTTTATTGACTTGACGTTATCACCAGTGAAAATGCTGCTTGCAACCGTTCGCGAAAGGCTCCTATCAATTATAAGGTGGCCGAATTGAAAAGCTGCTTCTTGCCGCCCTGCACTCTCGGTAAGGAAACTACTTAAAATTACTCAGCAAGGCAAGTGTAGGAAGTACAGAGGGGTACAAAACGAATCACCATTATCAACGTATACAACTTTTGTTTCGTTTTGCATTCACCTTGTTCAACAAGGCAGTTCCGGGGAGCGAGTTGCGTTGCTCTACTCCGTGCCTGGGAACAGAGTGGTGCTTCGTCGTCCAAAGGAAATTACAGTGATAGATCGCATTGACCTTTCTACCGACATTCTGTAATCAGCGTAGGAGGCGTGCAAATTCTTTTACTCTACACTATAAAAATTGCTACTCAAAGTCCGTGTGGTGAAACGTTTGAGCCCAAGAATGATATCCAGTTAGGATTTCTTCAATCCATTGAGGGGTATACCAGAGTAGGAGGAGGAAATCTTATGGGAGAAAAGCTCATTGATCTCATCCGTGAGGATTATGATGCTACGGAGCTGACTGACCCTATCCTGATATGTAAAATGGCGATGTTCGCCTGTCTTAGATTTTTGCTAAAACAAGCGTGGTATTGATGCATTGTAATCCGCACAGTCGGGAAGTCTGATTTTTTGCAGAGTCATTCATATATATGATATATTGAACGCTGGAAGTTGCGGATGAATGTACCGCTTCGACGCGAGTTTCACTAAGGAATGCTAAAAATAACAGCCAGGACTACAGTGTTGCAGTCGTACACACTATAGGAAAGCAGGCATATAACGATCGCATAAGGAACTCGGCAAGGGCATGGATATGAGGTTTAAAATCCGTCAAGCAAGTTTACGGGCGCCAGATACCAATGCTGAGCAGAGTTACTCAGAGAGAACAAATACGCAGCCTGCCAATACGGCATTGATGCTACAAAGAAGATTCAATTCCTCCCACTTATATTGGTCTGTGAGTTCAGACGCTTTTATGAAATGCGCATGGTGGGTAATATACTAAGCTGGGCTGACGTCATAAGAACTATGGATACAAGGTATAATAGTATACATCTTCAAGCTAATGGATGCAATGCGATGTTGGACATGCATGTATCGAAATTTGCAAATCCTTGAGTGGAGCATATAGAATCACTGAAAGAAGCATGCGAACGTATTGAGAGGTTGGCTCCGCAGGCTCCTGATCAATTTGGGTCACATGAGATGCAGGTGGACATATTACGTAAGGCAATTAAAGGTTACGACGGGGCCAAGCACCCACTTTCGGTCCAACATGTTCCCCCCCTCAGCTATCATGAGCTTTATGAATTCTTTATTGGAGAGCTGCTTCAAGCCAAGTATTTCGAAGCTATCGTAGTTGAGCAGGAGATGAGCACACCCCAGGCAGCTGCCAGATCACCGAAAAGTCATGTTCACTTCTCTGGGAAAGGAAAATATGGGCGCGACCCAGATCTTCCTGGATCTGATAGCAAAGGATACTTGTGTAGCACTAATCCCATGTTCCGGCAGCAGTTCAAGGAAAACGATGACAATCCGAATCAGAAGTAATTCAACTGCAATGATACGGATTGCGGTGTGAAACATTTTCCAAACCTCCTTAACCTTCCACAAATGTCTACTGAAAAGGCGGAGTACTATGAACTGAGGAACAAGAGCGACAAAAAGAATCAAGCAACGAAGCCAGTCATACTGGAATTTGCGCAGCCATTTGGGGAATCAGTGACAGACAGCCGAGAGCCCGAAAATAGTGTGGATATTTCTGAAGAGTTGTTGCGCGAAGCCTAGCCCAGTAGTAGCACTGATTCTGAAACGAAAGCAAGAAAGTTGTTGCAGAAAATAAGTTGCAGACAACGTTACATTGGCTCACGAATATCTATGCAGAATTGAGCACGAAAGAGGTAGAGTTCAGCTCTGACGAGGGTTCTTAGAGCGAGACAACCCCCGCCAAGATTTCTCGCTCATCAGGCGAAAGAAGCTCCCGACAAGCATCATCTGATTTCCTCAACGCCAAGCCCATTTAAACCATTTCACCGATCCGTTTTGGACGAGTTAGCCCATTTAACCAAAGGAGCTTCAACGAGAGGATCGTGGTCGACCTGCTGAAAATTTCGGCTGTAAAATTCACGAAGTGCAATTGCTATGAAAGTGCCGAATTTAAAGGCCTATGTTTGGACACTGGAGCGACAAGATTCGTGATCGGATTACGACAGGCAAGAGTGTACAGCAGGAAACTTGGCATAAAATTCTAATTATCTAAATCGGATTACGCTTTCGCTTCGGAGCTGGAATACATTCGAGCCTCGGAACAATGCCCCTGTGTATGCCAATGCCAGATGGGGAATAATATTCTTCGACATCGGTTTCAGTTCCGGGGATGTTCTGCTACTACTACGTTTACATTTTCTGGAGAGGTATGGGTTGGTTTCCAATAAAGATGACAAAAAAGAGCACTATGTCAAAGGGGGCTGGTCAAAAAACATCGTGGGAAAACATGAACGTCTCGAAAGGGTACCAGTGTACCACGACATGCTCTTTACGATGCGAGAACTTCAGAAGATGCATTTGCATTTCTTTCATCGAAGTGCGATAAAGTTGTATGGATTGATCAGAAGGGCACGCCCGGAACAGCCTACGACGAAAACATTGAAGTTACAAGTTACTCAAGACTTTGCCGAAGCATGTACAAAATGCGGACGTTTTAACCCCCAAGTCCCATTACGTTTAAGGAATATTTGCTTCCGGACGAACTGATCTTCAATAAAAAGCTTTCGTTCGATTTAATATGGCTGGGGATAGTATGCGGTAGTGCATGTCGTGGAAATGAACAATAATCTTCATACTGCGTGTTTCATTCAGGGCCAGCTTGTCGAAGATGTTACGGCAGCATTTATGAAGTGCTGTAATACTGTTTATACGGGGTACCCGGAGAAGGTGCGCACCGATCAGGGATCGATACTTACTTCACCTCACTGGAAGGATCTGACAATCCTGGTAGGTGTTACACTAGACTTGTCAGGTGCCGAGAGTCTCTTCTCACTTGGAGTCGGTGAATGATATCACGTTCCATAAGGATGATCTAGATGAAAGTATTGAAAGATGCAGCGAATATTGAACGAAAAGTAGTTTTACAAATATCTGTTATGGAGAGTAATAGGAAATGGGTCCAAAAGGAACGGTACCGTCGTTATTGGTATTCGGAGTTCTGCTTAGATTTTCAGTCTTTTCTAAGGCCCTGCCAACGCAAGAAGAGTGCATGAAAGTGCTGCAGTCCGCACGAACGGAGACAGCAACAATTGCAGCTGGGGTTACGTATCAAGTAATCATTACCATCACACACACCGCCGGCAGCATCTTACGATCTGCAGCCAGGAGATGAAGGGAGAATATATTGGGAGAAGGAGAAACAGTTCACAGGGCCATATACAATATCAAAAGTGCTAGGAAAACATATACTTGTCGTTGTCGACGGGCGGGAGAAGCAATACCACATAGAACAGCTATAGTCAGAGAGTGTATCACTTGATACCGAACATCGCCGCAGGCTCCATGATATTATGATTAAATTTGTATCGTCCAAAGATGCACGATTTTGTGTATTACTTTCAGGGGAACTTACCTCAAATGACCCCGGGCATACTCAAAAGCATTTGAGAAGGCAAAGAAGAAGGAGATTCACGGACTCATCCAGAGAGGAAAATTGGAAGTAGTGAGTAACAAGGACATAACGACAGGTGGTAATGTCTTGAGAGGACTATTTGTTCATACGGTCAAGAATATCGGGACTAAAGACGAAGCTCCAAAAAGTTAGATATGTAGCCCAAGGACATCTGGATAAGGAGAAGAATGTTTTAGTACATAATTCGATTTCAGTGAGGCCTAATTCATTTATTCTATTTGCATCTCTAGCTGCTACACATGGATTCCAAATATGTTCACACTTTGTTTCTCAAACCTATCTACAGTCGACGGAGAAACTGAGAAGGGATGTTTTATCAAGCTTTCGCATGAAGTAGACCTACCGCCTACCGTATTCTTGAAAATTGTTTGGCCACTACACGGGCTAGCCGACTCCGGTGACTATTGGAATACGGCAATTTCAAACCACCTTCGACAGGATTTGCATATGAGCCCAAACCCTGCGGACATCTCATTGCATTATCGGCAAGAACATGGGAAAATAATGGGGTTGACGGGAAGTTATGTAGATGATGATTTGATTTCTGCAACTCAGAAGTCAGAATGGAAGATATTGATGTAACGTTGAAATGTGTAAAATCTCGGCACAGAATCATGAGTACTAAGTTAATTGCGGGCGTTCAAATCACAACACTGACGAATGGGATTCTGCTTAATCAAGAAGTTTGTACAGGAAGGCAGATCGCCCAGTCAATTTCAATATTCTTTGAGGAATTTTGAAGGCAGCGAACCAGGTTAGACTGGCTGAGGCACACCGGCCCGGACACCTGTGTATTGGTCAGCATGGCGGCTCAAGTGACAAAGGAGTCATTCTGCTCAGACGATGTCGTTAAATTGAGCGGCACAGTCAAGATTATTTTTCGCCCCCAGGGAAAGAAGTACTGTAGTAAATACTTTATGGAATCACTGTGTATTGTGATATTTACTAACGTATCCTTCGCAAATACCGACGATCCCTCATCCCAATTGGGATACATAGTACTGATAACTGACCCTTCAACGAATTGCGACGTGATTAGTTACAATAGCTACAATTCAAAGAAAATAGTAGGAGCGGTCTGGTGTGGAGAGGTGTATGCGTTTTCAGATGGGTTCAACGTTGCAGTAACGCTCAAGTGTATCTTCGAAAGATATTAGACAAAAGGTCCCGATCACTTTGTTAACTGACTCCGAGAGTCCATTCGATGTTATAACTAAGAAGAGTTCTACGCTGGACAGGAGACCGACCATAGACATGTAGGCGGTGCAATATGGTCACAAACAGTGGGTGATTCCAGATATAAGCGTCCTCAGATAGGAAAAAACATTCCACAGATGCTTTCACAATGCAAAGCGCTCTTCGAAATTAGAAAGGATAATATCGGACGGAATGGCAGCCATGGCCTTTTCTGAATGGGTGCTCCGAGGGAACCAAAGTGGCGAGCGCACGTGAGTTTATTTGTCTCATAAATGCAAGGAGCGGGTGGGTGCACAACTTTCGCCAAAAAGGAAAGTTACAATTGTCGCTGACCTCAGCAACGTGCACTTAACCTTGCGTGCATCTTAGCTGACTGTGGCTGCAATTAATCGCACTGTAGTTGGAAGGCCTTTTTTGGCTTGACGTTATCAGCAGCGAAAATGCCAGTTACAACCGTTCGCTAAAGGCTCCTATCAATTAGAAGGAGGCCGAATTGAAAAGCTTCTTCTTGCAGTGTAGTATTCCGCAACCTCCGGAGAACTGCGGTTGCGGCTACAGGTTCCTAGTTAACTCTCCGTAGCTGGCCTACGAGAGGGTGGTAGAGGGACTCCTCCGGGGAGGTGAGACTGAGAGTCGCCTGAGGGGTTTCGGGAGACCAGATTATCCTTATCCCATACTTTAAGGATACTCATGACGGGGCGGTTGACTGGGTCACGCCAGAGGATGGTATCCCCACCTGGTGGCCGCACAGGTGGAGGGTTGATGGGGAAGCGGATCCGCACCCTCCTAGCACTGGGGAGCGGGTGACCGTGAAGATGAGGGACGTCCCGCACAGTGGGACATCCAAGGGGATGGGTCTGAAGGGAAGAAAGTGGGTCAACTGCTCGGGGTGTCGAGCTGGAATTGCTAACCCAGACTGTTTCTACCCCTTTTGGGGGGTAGAACTCAGGAAAGGGCGCTGCCAACGTGTCTCCACGGTTTGTAGACCGTGCAGAAGCGGAGAGGTTGAGTCTTTCTTGGACACACTGTCCCGGCACCGGGACGGTGGAGGCCCGAAAGGTGGGGGAAAGGGCTCTCGGGTCGATCTGTCGTGCTAACCCAGCTCGTTCGTCCCCTTAGGGGACGACCCAAGGCTTTGGGCGCAGACAATGATCCTTCCCTTGTCACAAGACAGGGAAGGAGGCGAGTTTTGGTGGCCTTCTGGAGGACAAGTTGTCCTGGGGCACCAAGCGACCGTGACAGTTGAATCGTCCCACAAGTGGGACGACGAAGCGACAGGTCAAGAGAACGGTACGCGAGTCCCGGAGAGCAACGGGGACGAGCTAACCTATTACGTTTCTCCCAGCGTCGGGGAGAAGTCAGAGATAGGCGCGGGGGAAGAAGTTGCACAGGAAACTCAGTTTCAGGGGGGAAACTCGCGTACCCGTTTATTCTTAGGGTCACTCCGATAAGCGGAGTGATATTTATACGCGGCTTTAGATTACTAACCCCTTAAATTATTTCTACATTATAAATACACCATAGCCTCAATCAGCCAATCAGCGGGCTGTCTCGAAGCCCGCTGAGGACTATTGGGTGGCCCAAGATTCTTCGGCCACCCACGTCGGGTAGCCGATTTTCTATCTAGGTAGAAGTAAGCAAAATTTAGACCATCCGTAGAGGTGGCGGTAGCAGGCCCCATGTCCTACCCATTTCAATGGGTAGGATATTGACGGGTTACCCAGTACCCTCTAATGAGAGACGGTGGTTGGTAGCCCCTTATCCTCGGCTAATGACTTCAGTCCACCCCGATACAGCCGCAATGGGGTTGTTATGATTGTATACCCTGCCTGCAAACCCGCTTCGAGGGCTTACAGGGCTTACAGGGCTTACAGTAATGCTGACAACCAGTGCACTCCTCCCCTTACAGGGAGGGGTGGGTTCTTACAATGATAGTATCCCTTTGGTTACCAACCGATCCAACCCCTCCTCATACCTTTTCCAAAAGTTAATATTTTTTAGCAACTCCATCCATCCTATCAACCCCGTTTGGAGGGGTGATTACAGGGCCACCTATCCAACAAAAGGACCCTTGACCCTCTCGCTCCAAATGACGAGAGATCTAGTATGGCCAAATAATTTACATCCCGTCCATCTGCCTTGCTTCATTCCAATTGGGCGGGTGGACGGGTGTTGACGACCCTTCCCCGTGAAGGATCATCACCATAACTGTACTACCCCCCATCCGGGTTACTATAGTCTGCTGTACCGAACTGCAAGATAGAGACTCTCATCGGTATCAACCGCCAATCCTTGAACTTCCATCATTCGGTGTTGGACTCCGGCTCTCGCCCTACTCTGATTCGGGAAGGAGTCCTACCCCCCGGTTTGGAATATGCTGCGAAGGAGCCCTCGATTGGTTACAAACTGGTGGATGCCAACGAGAATGGGTTAACACAGTCTGCCGCAATACGCTTTTATCTCCAGTTGGGTCATCGCGTCTATAGTCACTGGTTTCTGGTCGTCCCCAACCTGTCCGTCCCTTACATCATATGCAGCGATGTTCTCGACGCACACATCTGTGCGATATATCCTGGAAAAAGAAGATCGATTCGTATGACCGGCGGCCAGAAGGTCTACCTGATCGCCCCCGACGACCCTGCTACTGAATCCGCGAAAGCAAAGAGCGAAATGCCCCGGCCCAAGACCGCCGCGATCCGCGTCACGTGTCGGATGACGCTTGAGCCCGGCCAGGTGACCCTTGTCGAAGTCACGGCACCCGTTTCCGGGTCGCATGTAATTGTTCCTCGACAAGACCTTTTACAAGGACAGATTCCCCAGATGGCGAACGGCATCGCCAGGCTCCAGAAGGATGAGCCCTTCTTGGTCGCGGTCACCAACTTCGGTAGGCGTAAGCGTTGCCTACCACGTAACATGGTCCTGGGTACGTCGCGGGAAACACCACGGGCGACTTCTAAGTCCACGACCTCGATGTCGCCGCCCCCGCCAACGATCCTCCAGATCGGAGTGCGGCCGACCACACCCCACCCGTGACCCCACCGACAGAGCCTGCACCACCAGACGATTGGGAGGCCAACGTCCGGAAGAACCTGGATAACGAGAAGATCAATCCGAAATTACACGACCGTGTGCTTGAGATGCTTCGGAAATAATCCCCCATGTGGGACGGAAACCTCGGAGAGATCACAGTCACCGAACACTGGATCGATTTCAAACCCGGTACCGGTTTCATCTTTCAAGCGCCCTACCGGGTTGACCACACCTCGAGAAAGATCTTCCGCAAACAGGTCGAAAAGATGTTACAGGCGGGGGTGATTGAGCCCCCCTCCGAATGGGCTAGCCCGTTGTGGTGGTGCCAAAAAAGGACGGGTCCCCCGGTTTTGGGTCGATTACCGGCGCCTAAAGGCAGCGTCCATCAAGGCGTCGTACCCGATACCTCGGATGGACGATTGAATCGACTCGCTCAGCGATGCCGAGATCTTCTCGACCTTAGACTGCAATTGCGGCTATTGGCACATTTCCGTCCGGGACAGCCATCGTAACAAGACAACCTTTACGTCTCACTATGGAACCTTCCGATTTGTCCGGATGCCCTTCGGACTAACGAACGCACCGGCCACCTTTAAGCGGGCCTTGGCCATGTTGCTTTCGAGATTCAAGTGGCAGTTCTGCCTTGTTTATTTAGACGATTTAATCAATTTCTCCAAGATGGAGGAGGACTACCTTACCCACGTGGAAAAAATCTTGTCCATCCCCGCGAAAGCAGATATCTCCCTCAAGTTGAAGAAGACGGAGTTCTTTCGGGGCTCGGTCAACTACCTTGGGCACGTCATCCGCCCCGGAAAGTTCACGGTTCCCGAATCCAACGCCGAGGCCGTGCGAAAGGAGATCTTCCCGACGAACAAGACGCAGATTGGCAGCTTTCTCGGGACTTGCAACGCCTACCGGAGATTTGTGAAGATATTTGCTTTTGTGGGAGCACCCTTGGCCGAGGTGTCGAAGAAGGATCAGGAAGACCCCGTACCTAGGCAGAAGACCGAGCAGAACAACAAATTCTTGACGTTGAAGAAGATACTGACTAGTGCTCCCGTCTTGGCACTCCCCCGTGAAGGCTTCCCGTATGTACTCGACACCGACGCCTCTTTCGGCCAAATTGTGTGTGTCGTCCTTCAGGAACAAGAGAAGGATGGTAGCTCACAGCCAATCGGCTACTGGAGCCGGACCCTGCAAACGGCTGAGCGCAACTACTCAACGAAAGAGAATGAATGCCTCGCCGTCGTCTGGGCGGTCCTCCTTCTCCGCCCCTACCTTGAGCGGAAACGCTTCACTGTCCGCTGGGACCATGATG
>JAUBNZ010001213.1:0-12289 GCA_032355485.1 Bonnemaisonia californica | reverse complement strand
AGGGCTTACAGTTCCCGCAGCGAGGTGTACACTCCTCCCTATGTAGGGAGGGGTGATTGGTTACAGTAGTATGACCTTTCAGTTACTGTAAGTAGTGTCGAAATAATATTGTCCCCGTAATACCACCAAAAAATTGTGGTACTACAGTAATGCTACACAAGCAGGGCACCAACCCAAAACGTATTGTGGAGAAACACCAACGAGCATTGATAGCCGATATTAATCTGGGAAGCGGAAAGAGATGATGAAAAGAATAATTCACATATCTGATACACATGGAGGTAGACTGATTCGCGAACACTCCTTCTTCCGAAGCGCAGCAGAGAGCTCCAGCAGTTCGGGTACAGAAATTCAAAGAGAAATAAATTCTATACAGGCAGTAGCAAACTCATCACAACGCCATACTGTTCATGAGAGGTACCAACAGCTAAACGAAGATCAGAAAGAGGTATTTGACAAAATAATGCGTACAGTTGAACATCGAAGTAACGAGGATAGAATTCCAACAGATGGAAAAGTTTTCTTTCTTCAAGGACAGGCCGGAGTTTGCACAACCTTTCTGTTCCCCCTGCTTCACGATACAACTGAATCTAAAGGAATTCTCGTAGCAGTTACAGCTACGACAGGAATTGCTGCGTCCTTATATAATGGTGGCCGAAGTTTGCATAGTCTGCTGGGACTCGATGCTAACGAAAAAGACTGCACTGATCGTCACGCCAAGATCTCAAAGTATGGACCACGCTCCCAGAGAGCTGAATTAATCCGTAATTTCCAACTACTAATCGTCGATGAAGCTTCAATGATGCAGCGTTTGCTATTCAAACATGTGGAAGCTATACTGAAAGATCTCCGATGTAAGCTAGTTGCAGCTTCAAGTAGCTCACATCGCCCCAGCGCCCCTTACTGCCATACTTTGGTGGACTCGTTGTTTTTTTCAGTGGAGATTACTCCAAAATTCTTCCAGTAGTACCCTCTCGCAGACAAGTTCAAGGCACAGACGGCGAAACTTCCTATATACCCGTATCAATTCTTGACGAGATTCCATGGCGCTCAAAACTCTGGCCAAAGGTGAAAGTTTTGCGTCTGACGCGACAGGTACGACAATCTGAAGATAGATAGTTTGGAAGACTTCTCAAATCTCTTTCAAATGGTACATTTCCCACCCATGGTAGACTCCCACTAAATTCTACACATCACTGCGAGGAGGCCTCTAAGTTCCTATGGTGCTGGATGCGGACAAGAAACATTCATGTTGTAGATCTAAATCTCTTAATAATGTGCTCTACAAATGCTTTTGTGGATGAGCCCAACGAAAATGCTCTTAAACTATTCCCAGGTCCATCCTTTCAGCTTCTCTATTCTACAAAAGTTAAACCAATACGTGGAAGGGGGAGTTCTGGTCAAGAACCTCACCCAATTATTAATGCAGACTCACCTACATATACTCGCCCACAGGCGCACCACCTCATCGCTTGAAATTGAAAATAGGCGCACCGGTCATGGTTATCCGCATCGTCCTACATCCCCATATTGTCAATGGGAGTTTGTTCGTCGTCAAGAAGTACGCGCGCCGTCTGCTCTATGTATCGAGAGCTAACTCTACGGGAATTGAAGCGGAGACACATGCATTCCATCGCATCGATTTCCAATTCGAGTTGTCCGAAGTAAAAGTAACGCGCCGTCAGTTCCCTGTGCGCCTCGCCTTCAGCGCAACAGTTCAAAAAGCTCAGGGACAGAATCTTTCTACATTGGTAACCGACCTTCGATCCAACTTCTTCTCCCCCGGTCAGCTTTATGTGGCCCTCTCTAGAGCAAGAAAGTCTAGACACGTCCTGTTGCTTCACAAAGAAGAAGATACTCTGAGGGGAGCATCTAGAATCCACGAAATGCCTGTGGCTGTTGCGAACCCAGTTCTCAGGGAAGCTATCCAATTCGTTGAAGGTACTCTGCGCATGGAATCTCTCTACCCTACTCGTTGAATTTTCATAATTTAGTTCCTAAGTTCTTCCATACTACGCATATTTGCTTATTTTTTGATTCCGGTTTTGGTTGGTTTTTATTCCAGACATAATCTAGCAGAATCTGTTATGGTTTCCAACGCACAAACATAAACTTCTTTTGAAATGAAATTCCTGTGCAAATTTAGTGTATTTTATATCTATACGTCTGCATACCGCGAAGGGGGGCTGAAGGCCCTCCGAGCGTTCCATATTATATAAAATACTACAAGGAGACCTCAATTTTCTGGGCCTCGACTACTCGCTCGATGTCGTCCGTGGATAGCGACCTCGGGGGCCGAAGGCCCCGGAGCGTTCCTTGTAAGGTCTGTAATTATTGCGACGCTATGCAATTTTAGACGTGGCGGTCAGCCGTCGCGGGCTTGGCTCAGCTTGTCCGAGACGTAAAGACTCCTGGAGTCCATTTGGCCAAGCGGTCTCCACCGCGCCCGGTCGTTAGGCGCGCTAGTTATGCACTCGACATAGCGCGTCGCAGTGTACATCGCCGTTGCGATGTACGATGATTGCATGAGATTTCGCAATGCAAATTGCGGTCACAGCATACACCGCAACGGCGATTCACATCGCTTTGTTTCTCGCTCTCTCCCCCGATTCGCGTTACAATTATTTAATTTGTACTGCAGTTCTTCCATCTTCAACTGCAGCGTCGGAGTGTAGGAATTGGTGTCCCTCTCCACACAGCACGTACTGATCAGTATCTACTCGAAAACCAGCGATCACACAGCCGCAGCTTCTCCCAGTCACAGGCACAACAACATGTCAAGTCGCGGCTACGCGCGCCTGCCAGATCCATTGCCGGTGCCGGCGCCGGTGGCAGAGTCGAGGGAAGTATACGGGACGCGGACGATACGCGTGATGGTGGACGCAGCGCTATAGGCATACGCGGCGAACAGGGAGTCGTTATACCTGCGGTGCAAGGGTACAGAGTAGGCGGGGTACGCGGGGGTATGGGGAAGAGTGGCGATGCGCGGGGCGCGAAGGGGGACGCAAGGCGGGGGTATGGCTGGAGTGGAGGGAAGATGGTTGCGGGGTGAAACGACGGAAGGTTTCGTCGAGTTTTGAAGGACCGCGGAGTTCAGTGGGGAGGAAGTGCCTCGAGGGGCGGCCGAAGAGACGACGGTTTATCTGGACGGCGGGGCTGCATGAGCCGTTTGTGCAGGCTGTGAAGCTTGGAGTGGAGCAGGTGGTATCGCAGAGCATTATTCAGATTATGGACATGGGTTTGCTGGCGCCGGAGAATGTGGCGTCGCATTTGCCGAATTATCGGGGGAGTTAGCAAAAGGAAGATGCTGTTCATGGTGGCAGCGAGGAATTTACTGAATGGACAGGCGCGCGTGATGGAGCACTAGGTGATTGAGGAGGTGATGGAGCGGGCGTGTGATAGTGAGGCGGAAACGGTAGGATGGGTAGGTAGGACGGGCGAGGTTGTGAGAAAATAAAATTCAAGGAGAAAGGCAAAGTTGTAATGGAATATGTGGACGTAATCGGTAGCGGTTGTCAGTTGCAACAATGTATGTATACTACTCCTTGACTAGACATTACAAACTGCTGCTGGCGCCGCGGCGCGCCGGCAGCCTATATACATGCTGGCCTCACGGCGGGGTAACACCTGCAGCTGGCAATAAGAAATGACACGGGGAAGTTACGGGCTTTCGACCTGTGCGAGTCCCGGTTCAATCGCAGATTCTACAGACAGATGGCGCCGCGCCTTCACGGATTCAAGCGTCTGCAATAGTTGCGCAATGCGCGCCTGCTCTTCCTCCAGTGCTAGGACAGTGGCCTCCTGGCGACGTAGCAGTTCGTGATACTCCTCATCGATCTCCTTAAGCACCGGGAACCACACGGGCCACTTCATCCATGCCCAAACGTGTCCGCCGTCCTCCCGGATCTGCGGGGTGCAAAACGGCACCTTCTGCTCCTTCAAATTTAGTGCCGCAGCGGCCGCGGCAATATCGCCCCTATGGACCAGAAACGTCTTCCTCCGCCATTCCATGCCACTGATCAACACGTCAACTAGCCCACAGGTGACGCCCACAACCATCGCGCCATGGGAAACAGCCTTCCACTGCGGGCCATTAGCAAACAAGGCACCAAAGTAGCCAGCAAACCCTCCAGCAACTGTACTAGCCACAGGACCATCCACGCCGGCACCAGCGGCTACAACCTCGCGAAGAGCACAAAAAGGGCCGGAAATCAGGGCACAAAGCAGCCCCGTCCGGGCGATGGCGGCGGGGGTAGCGCGTGAACAGTGGCGTACGTAGAGCCTCCAAGGAGGCCTGCGGCGGCGCCGAGCGCCACGCGGCGCATGCCGCCATCACGCCACAGCTGCGGGCTGCCGTGCATGAGGGAAGTTGCTCGCCGACGTCGAGGCTTGCCGGGTGCGGCCGCGGTTGCGGAGGGCGATGTTTGAAATGCGCGACGGTTTTTGCCAATTGAGCTTTTCGGTAAAAATAGATTTTTAGACGATGGAGGTCCTGCGGTTGCCTACACTTCTGCTCATACATGACTTTCGCCAGATCTAAACATACCATATCAGTTTGTCATACCTACACTGTCCCGCTTCCTTGGCTGTCATACTTGCTTTTCTGTAAGCAACCAGTGTAGGGTTACTGTAATGGGATTGTTTAGTTACGGTTAGTTTAATGCTAGTTAATATGTTATGTGGCACCGGGTTGTTCAAGGGCTCGCGCACGCCTCACAGTTCATTAGTTAGGACGCGTCCTCCCCAGAGGTCGGAAGCTGATAATAAAACGGATGGATGCTCGCGTTTCATTACAACATCTAATCCATCTTCTGATCAACCAACAACCAACCTTTTACTACACCTACGTTTTTACGTTCTGAGTCGACTAGCCTGACATTACAGTAGCACGACTCCACAATGATGCTCTTAGGGGAGTGTGACGGTCACCATTTCGGCCCTTCGATCAGCAAATTTGATGGCTCCATCGGTATAGATATGGAGAAATTCTTCTTCATCTACGAGAAAGTCACCATGAGGGGCAAATGTGACGAGGAGAAGGCCGCTAATATCCTGTGCTATCTCGAAGGCCAGTCCTTCGCTTACTACTATGTTATTTTTGCAAGGGATGGCGCATTCTTCGAATCCCCGGGAGAACTACTCTACATTTAAACCGAGTATCATAGAGCACTTTGCACAACCCGAGGAACCTGAACATAACATTCCGAAAGCAAGGTGTGGCCATTTGGATTCAATAGACCTGATGGTGTCACAGAGGGTCGTGGACGCCTCCTCTGAGAAGGCAGAATTCAATCAGCATGCTAAGTTTGGACAGCTCCGCAATGCAGTGATGTAGCATGCCGAGCTGGTTAAATTCGCTATCTACCGCAGTGCTACTACGTACAAAGACGTAAATAAAGCATTTATGGATTTTCCTGGCCATTCAGAATTATTCTCAGCGAGGACGAACTCGCCAGGACAGGACTACAAGACTCTATAACAACCAAAAAACATCGCGTAGAGGCCGGATGTCCTTGAGCGAAAGATACATGTCCTTACCAGCTAGCTTTCATCGCTTTCCCTGCTTTTAAAGAAGAGCAAGCCGCTGCAACCAACGCTGGTAGGACCTGCCTTCACTTCCATCAGAAACTCCTCTTATTACAGAAAATCGGACCATGGCACGAATAGGTGCGACCATAACCCCCATCGAGACACATCCTGGCAATAGTGCGGTAAGATTGGCCATTCATAGGCAACTTGTTGATCTAAAGTTGTCAAGCAGGGCGAACAGGAACTTCGAAATCACGTCAAATTGGAGGCCAAGCTCGAAAATGAGAAGTTTTTATCGCTGCTAAGATAAAAGCAGCAGGAGAGCCATTTTCAGAACAGTCGAGTTTAGAGGTCGGGCAGGCGGCTAAATTCGAGTCCCGGCCCTGATCCAGTTGCAATTGAGCGGGTTATGAGCGGGTAAGACGGGGGAAATTTAGGTACGAGCCGGGTCGCCAACGATAAAATTTATTATTAAAAACGGTCCCGAGCACTCAAAATGAGCGAAGTATGGGTTTCTGTGTGATCCCTAGCTGGCTCATTTGAGCCACAGAACTGAGCGGTGTGAGCTCTGAGTCTGGTCCAGCAAATTGACCACCGTCACGTGTAGATTGTGAGCCGCCAAGTGTTGCAATTATTAGGGAGTAAAAGTTCAAAGAAATAAAGAACATTTATTACAGAGGCGTTGGTTCAAAGAAATATGAAAAATTTACTTATTTATTTCAGAGCGGATCTGGAAAAAACCAGTCATCAATATTCTCCGGGGTCAGCCTTGTCCGGTCAGTGGTCACAATTCTGTTGACAGCAGAAAAGTTACGCTCACCGCTGCAGGAGGACACAGGGGTAGCGTAGAGTTGCAAGTCCACCTGCACCAGAGGGGGTATTTCTGTCGTCTAGAAAGCCACCATCGCACTACACCGAGGTCGTCAATTTGCCTCAAATCAGAGGAACAAAAACTAAGCTCTTCCCGCTGGAAAATATCTAGTCATCTAAATTAGAAGTATATAGAGACGAAGGGCAGTCTAGCACATCTTCTAGCGAGAATTCAATTCCAGTTTTCCCACAAGTAGTAATCCTACGTTCAGCACGACTCGCGTGGTACTGCTCAGCGGCAGCAATGACACCATCACCTCCTTCTTCTTCACTAACCCTTTTTATCATAGAACAAACCACCCCCTAGACCCCTCTTCTTTTAACCCTCCCTCGTTTTGCTGTCTGGTACGCAAGACAAACTTCGTAGACGAGGATGAAGAAGGCATCCCGAAACCCACATGTAATGGACTTCAATCTCGTCCATACAAGCCAAAATAACCCCACATAGTTGCCTGCATTGTTGAGAGAACCTACTACCTTAGAGTCTAAACTATAGTTCGTTTACGGAAGGACAACTGTAGATGCCATGTCGTTCGTTACCTGCAGCAACGTTTTACAGTGCTGCAGCCTAGGAAGCACGCGATGGAGTGTGGGTTAACGCTGGCGTCCATTGCAGTCTGTATGAGCCAGAGGGGTTTGCAAGCCACGTATAAGGCCTCAAGATCAGGGAAGGAGACAACGCAACTGTTAGAAATATTAAAGTGGAGTTTGTTGAGGGCGTCCTTGGTGGGTGCGTTGTCCGAGCCTTCGATAACTTCCAAGGCCTCGGATCCGGACTCCAGGAAACGTTCAACCGCGTAGAAGTTCGTGGCAAAGCGCGTTTCGACCTCTTGTAGTATCCCGTTCTGTATGCGTGCGTTCAAACCGGATTGTTTGAAAATTCCCAAAATATTCTTCATAGAAGACAAGTTTTCATGTACAGTAGACAGTGCACTGGTCCCTGCCAGCTTTTTATGGGAAAGGGCCTTCCTCAAACAGGTGTTCAATTGATGTGCAATGCACCCTTTCCATCTTTCCATTAGCAGGACGTTTCGACTGCTGCTCGATGCTCCAAAAATGCACGGCATTGTGGAGGCGCAGTCGGTGATGAGGGTGAATTGTTTGCACAAATCATCGAATGAGATACCAAACTTTCGCTTCAGTGAATCGTCAAGGAGATCGTGGATAGCCCCGCAGACTCCGAGCCCACGTGTTCCTCCAGGAGATGGACCCTTTAACACAGGGTGACAGTAGAATTTCCAGTTAGCAGGTTGAGAGGGCTAATATCAAAGAAGTGTAGGACTAGGTCATAATACTTCTTGCCCTGCAACTTTTGCTTTAAGCCATCGGTAGACACCCCTCCTCCTCTCTTCATGGCGTCAGCCAATAAGCCAGCAGCGAACTCTCTGCGCAGTCCCACAACGCAACGGGACACACTGTCCCGGAAAGCCCTAGCACTTGGCATCATATCCCTGAAGTCCACGTTGGTCGAATCTGGGGAGCGCTGCCCAAGTTTGAAACAGGCCCGTGTGAATGCTATCATACCAGGCCAGTTTTCAGAAAAGGAGACCGGCTGCATGCATTGGATGACGGCAAATGCAGCTGCGTCTGCAACCTTGCGTTTCTCCCCACCACCGATCTTAGATGAAACCATCCCAGTAACCTGCCTCCCTTTGCTGTGACTTTTAGTATGCCGTACCAAAGTCGTAGTCCCTCATTTAGAACTGTCAAACTTGCGGACAGCTATGAGAATAGCAGAAGCCCCGGTAGATGCGAACATACAGACCAGGCAGCCAGCGTCAGACGTAGTTCCAGTATGGCATAAGATTTCGAAGGATGCATATGCATCTGAGCGGAGCCGGCCCGCCTTGTGTTAGTTGGAGTGGTTGAACGGATGGTAACGAGGGGATAGGCTCCCATTCAACAAATCAGTAACTACCCGCACGGCTGCATCCTTAGAAAGAATGGGGCTACGAAGGTTGGGAGGGGTGTCGGGAGTAACGAGAGGGCTAGAGGTAGGGGAAGGGAAGGTGGAGATTGCAGAGACATCGTCGGCATCAGAGGCGGGTGTGATGGTGATGGCCGAAGTGCTCTCTTCCCGGCGTTAGGCTACATAAATTTTGAGGAAAGTGAAGACAATGTAGACATGATGAGGAGCAGGAATTTCTATGTGCAGAGGCGTAGAGAAACTTGCCGGAATGTAGAAGCTTGGAAGAGAATGGAGTCTGACAGGGAAGCAAGTTGTAGATGTCCGTACTCGTTGTAGCAATGAAGCTGGAAGTTTAAAGGGAAGGGCTACGTTAATATGTATAGAATTAGCAACTAATATGAGCAAATCGAAAAAACGGTAAACTAAAACGTAGAGAAAGTAGTTTTCAATGGGTACAACTTGACCTGCAACGACAACACTGAGTCGCAAGCCACCAGTACTTGATGTCTTACGCCATGGACATGTAACGAATGTTGAAGTCGACATCAAGTCGCGGTGTTAGAGGGGTAACAGAAAACGATATGGAACTATGAAGGAAACGCTCGTATAGTATAACAGTACGTCGGGTCACTTATGATAACCTGTCCTTGTTTTATCTATTGGGCCTGTCCTGAGTTCGAGCACCATTGAAGGTATTAATAGGTTCCTATTGCGATTTTTTGCAGCACGGACACCTTATATAGACACCATTCGTGAAATTTAATTATACGATTATCTTAATGTTTATTTTATAAATTTAATGTATCATTAATATAAACGTACCTTTCAATTTAATTTAAGTAAACTAACTTCTAAGCTGTTCCTCGCCAATGGACCGGTTTCCATACGGGCTTCGGTCGGGAAGTATTCCGAGCTCAACGGGCTCACTTTAGAAGCGCTAAATGTAATTCCGAGCCCATCCCAGCTTTTTTATCCGTTGGGTGGACCTACTTTCACGGCCTAGAGGGGCCGAGCGTTCCGTTCTCTGAAAAATGTGCACACAGGGTGGTCCCGGTCTTGCAACATTGCAACCCTATCCGAGCCGTGAGCGCCCCTCCGTATTTTGGTTTCGGGTACCCCACGGTTCAGAAAACTTACAGGCTGTGAACTGTGCCGTATTCAGGCATTTATTTTTATTTTTCCGATTCCGAGCAGGCTCACAGCCCGCCCGCCCCTGCCTCTAGCCGAGGGGTGATAATGGGTTTCCAATCTCTTTTCTGCTGAACCCCTGAAAAGTCCCTCTTCCCATGCAGGTCATCCCGACTCTGAAGAACAAGGATCGGGAATTGAATGCGAGGAAACCCACTAAAAATCGAAAGGCTGGAATCACTGAACTTGTTGGAAAGTATAATTTCCCAGAAGAACTTTCCCGTGCTCCATCGAGACTCACCTTTGGGTAGCTCATCAGCGGGATTGAGAAAGACGCCAAAACTGAGATCAGGAAGGTATTCGCGAAAGGCCCCAAGACGAGTCGCCCAGTGATTTCCCAAGTTAAAGGAGGCGATCATCAACGTCGCCTCAAGGCTGTGACAGTAGTCGTCTACGGGTCAAGGACTCAAACCATGTTCGATTCCGGTGCACTGCCAAATCTGATGTCTTCAAGACTGGAAGACACACTGTCACTATCCCCAGTACAAACTTCGGAGACCATCAATGTAGCAGATGGTAAAAGCGCAGTTGTATACCGCTCATTGAGCTATGTTTGGGTCTCGTTCGAAGCTTTGCGGGTTCCAGTGGACTTTGTATTCATTGATAATACCCTTGTCGACATCATAATTGCATTCCCGATATTAGAAAGCCTCCAAGCACGATTGGATATGGGCAGGGTTCCAACCAATATAATTGCTCGTAATTTCTACGTCTCCTTTCAATACCGAATTGCAATTCAGAACCTCAAATAGTTTGCAATCCATATTGCAATATCATGCTCACGATGAAATTCATATTGCACTACGAGCACGGTATTGCAATCTAATTGCAATTCACGGGCAAAAATACATCGAAAGAGGACTGAAACGAACCAACAAGCCGTAGTTTACTGAAAGGAAACTACCCGTGTTTCGCGTCCAATAAACTAAGTTACTGAGCGTAAGGAGCAGTATCTTGCTCAAGCCGTTGCTGTACTCTTCCTGACTTAGCCAAATGATAGGCCTTCTTCACAGTGAACGGATTCCAAAGCCTTTCATTCACCCGTAAAAATATGACGGCTTCGAAAATCAATGGTGTCGTTCTCATTCTCTGATGAGTGAGAAAATTACAGGCAATAGACCATAAATGCTCCACCGCCGCAGCAGAACCTAGGATAAACTCAAAATTACCGTACACTCCAGCGTTCGTTCTTCGCTTTTTTCTACGCTGTATGCGATCTTCATAAGCCTCAAGTGGTCCTGTGATTCTGACAAAACGACCTCCGCACCAGTCCCCATGTCCAGTTGCAAGGCCTGACAAGCCTCCTGCTCTGCTGTTGTCATTGAATGTACCTCGTGACCTTGGATTTTACAAACTCCCTTCTCAAATGTAGGATCAGGAAGAATATTTGCATCACTGGAAATGTACTTTACACCCAGAGTACAGCGATATAGATCAGACTGCGGATCATTTTTCCCAACGTCCACGTCTTCCATTAACATTTCCAGGGACTCCTGGCAACTTCCCAAACACAGTGCACGCGTTTGCAGAAATTTTGTAGAATGGTTGACCTGCTTCATCTACCTAGAGTACCTTTCAACCTTATCCCTGAATAGAGAAGAACGATTCATAACGAAGTCAGAGGCATCATCGATACTTACTTGAATTAACTCTGAACGAATTCTCAAAAACCTTTCAAGCATCAAGTAATTCCCAGACCAGCGAGTCTTATTTTGAATTATCGGAATTAGATCCACGAGGTTACGAAGGAGCGCCGCATTCTTCAAACTTTTCTTACATTGCGTCATAGTCTCATGCACAGTATTGATCGTTTGATCAAGGTCCACGGACGGGCGCACCATAATTTTCACTTCTAAATTGAGTAGGTGACTCTTGCATCCATCATGGGGAATACGAAGGAGCCTTGCAACCTTCCGATTTACGGAACAATTATCTGCAACTTGGTACACAGCCCAATCTGAGGCGTTGATGTTGTAGAACTGAAAATTTTCCTTAACACGTTCCGAATGAGTTTCTGCTGAGAAGGAAATTGCTTCCTTGTCCTGAGAATCCTCTACATCAATGTGACGCTTGTTGTCGGATGTATCGGTTGGTATATTGGCCATGGGTGAACACGACAAAAGCGAAAGTGCAACGCGTTCCTGTGTGCTGTCGGAAGAGGAGGCAGAAACTTCTGTTGTTTCCGGGCGCATGTAACTCGCGTATAGGCAGATATAATGGACACCGCCACAACTCCAACCTTCATGCATAATAGCACCGCAACCCGCAGCTGTCATCTCGTCTGATATGGCCTTGTATATCAGCTCCACGGTCTTGAACATTACTTCCTTCATAGTCTCTTCGCCGAAACGCTCCTTATGCTTCGAAAAAGATCGAAATTGCGGGTCTTCTGTAGTACGAATGCCAGTGGCATTGTGGTACGCCAAAGCCTCATTGGCTAGCACCCCCGAATTGCCCGCTCAATTCGATTATTTCCCCATCAGCCAGATGGGGGAAAGGTCGCCAAGCCCAATCACGTGTGACATCTCGCACCGCGAGGTGCACCGGTGCCTGGTTGACACCCCTTGATGGGGAAAACTCACACTAAGAGCGTGGTACACTCTTCCCGATAGTGTCACCCATCTTTGAGACTGACACCAACGAGGTGTAAGCCCTCTACGCTGTACCCCCCGCATAGTGTCACTCCTCTGTGACACTCGATCCACCCAGTGTATGTCCTCTACACTGTACCACCCCCCATAGTGTCACTCTTCTGTGACACTCGAACCATCCAGTGTATTCATGAACCTCCGT
>JAUBNZ010001212.1:0-12289 GCA_032355485.1 Bonnemaisonia californica | reverse complement strand
AGCCAGAATGGCGAGAAGCAGCCTCAGTACTTCCCAGCCCGGAAGCGACAGGAAATACTTCGCTCTCCCGCCTCACCGCTACCAGATACTATGGACACAGTATCCGGAGGGTGCCAAGGAGCTTTCTGTAAATATTACAGGGGCTAGGACGAAGATCTGATTTCGGCCGGGCTGCGGGCATGTAGTCAGGCAGAAAAGTTCCGTTGGTCGATCGCTGACCGTCGGCCAATGAACACGTGTACCCGCCACGTATGTACACGTATAGCACACTGTGGTACAAGTAGCACATAATAGTACACGTGGTGTGTACAAGTGGCATGTACCAGTCATACGTGGCATGGGCACCACATGGACCACTATTTTCGTGCAGTGGTCTGTGGCCAAGGAATTCGAAATGGACCCCAGTCATACTGTGTCATCCATCGTCAGGAGGCCGTTTTCATACCACGAATAGGTGGGTAAAACTACTGATGTGTTCTAGAGCGTCAAGGTATGAAGACTCACTACTAAATATTCTGATTTGTGGGAGTACAGGTCGTAATGGTAAGTGTAAATTGCTTCCAATAATTGTACGAACGCCTCCAAATATGGCACTGCTGGAACTACACGAAAGTATCTATAAAACAAACACCTCTTTATTGTTTTTGAAGAGCCAGGAACAATGCAAAAATCTGTTTTAGAAACGGATGGTTTGTTGAGGTTCTATGAATAAAAACACTGTTTAAGGGTGACAATAATTATAGGGACAGCGGTTGAATTTGCGGATAACTCCTCAATCAGACTGTTTCATCCCTCTAAAATCTAGTAAAGGGTATTTTACTTTACAAGCTAGTATAACGCAACGTTTCCTTAGAACAATTATTTTTTTTGCAATCACGAAGATGCCTCGCGGTAAACCCTTGACTGATGAGGAGAAAGGACTAATCAAAGGGTTCAGGGAGTCCGTTCGGTCTATGGAGACGATTGAAACTGGGTTGAATCGCTCGAAGAACGTTTTGTGGAGGTTTTTAGAAGCCCCAGAGCGCTATGGGGCGAAGAAGCGCATGGGAAGCCCTCCTAAATTATCTAACCAAGTAAAAAGAGCCCTCCTCGGGGAGGCTCACAAGGGTGTGATGAGCTCTTTGGAACTTTTGAAAGCAGTGTATTTGCCTACAAAGAGTAGTCGTGTCCGGGTTATCCTCAACAGTACCCCCAAACTGCGCTACGAACGGATGAAAAAGGCACCAATGATGCTGCCGAGACATTTTCTGGCTGGGGAGTCTTGGGCGAGGGATATGGTGACCTGGAACCCTGTAGACTTGCTTAATGTCGTCTGGTCGGACGAGAAGAAGTTTAACTTCGACGGACCAGACGGATTTGCCTACTACTGGAATGATTTGAGAAAATAAAAAAGGGTTTTCACTAAACGCCAATAAGGGGGAAATCTTTCATGGTCTGGGGTTGCTTTTGGAGGGACAAAGAAGTGTGAGTTGGTAGTTTTAGAAGGAAAGCAGGATCAGAACAAGTACGTAGACACATTAGAGACGAATTTGCTGCCTTTTTCTGAGCAATAAATGGGCCCGGGTGGCGTTTTATGCAGGACGGTGCGGCTATCCACGGGGAAAATAGGGTACTACAGTGTTTTGACGAGGACGAAGTGGTTCTTCTCGAATGGCCAGCCAAATCACCGTACCTGAACCCCATATAAACCTATGGGGGGTACTTTCTAGAAACGTTTACGAACACCAGCGCCAGTTTTCTACGATAGATGAACTAATAGAATGTATACTGGATTCTTGGGAGTCTATCCCTGATGAGACTCTCACAAAATCTCGTGAAGTCCATGCCGAACCGATGCTTGGAAAGTTCCATGGCCAAAGGGGGCCCAACAAAGTACTAGATTAAAGATATTTGCATCCTTATATGTCGTCCCTATAATTACTGTCACCATTAAACAGTGTTTTTATTCATAGCACCTCAAGAAACCATCCGTTTCTAAAACGGATTTTTGCACTGCTCCTGGCTCGCCAATTACAATAAAATTGTGTTATTTGTTTTGTAGATACTTTCGTGCAGTTCCAGCAGTGCCATATTTGGAAGGGTTCGTATATTTATTGGCAGCACTGTATCTACATATAGTTTTGGTGCACCCGTAAACAACCTTTTTAAAGATATCTCAGAGAATAAGCAAGATATTGCATAGCTGTTTTCGGAGCCTTTCTTATCCATAAAATACCTTTTAGCCCATTTTTGGGTTTGTATAAATGAACCTCAGTACGGGCCCACAATTTGATATGTAACGGGTGGGCTATAGTTTTGGCGTTCACTGTAATAGGCCTTTTTTATTAAGGATTTTTCCCTTATTGGAACGCCAAATCTTCTTTCTTGGGATCTAACCAACGTCAAACTGAGAACCAGACAACCGAAAACTTCCTGTTTTACACTTTAATTTCATCCCTTCAAATATGTCTCACCTGGACGTCTATTTTGCAATTTTTCATTTCCGTTATATCATACCAACTGTAAGAACTTTATGCCCAGCACGAGACTGAAATCGCGTACTTGTAAGTTATATCTTACTATAAAGTGCTAGAAACACTCTGGGTCCATTTCCTGAAGACCGACTGTTGCACAGTTTTGCTTTCAATTTACACGTACAAGAAGAAAATATTGAAAATACCTGAATGAGTGGAAATGATTTTAACTGCCTCGCGGAGGGAAGTGCTGCACCTCACATTGTTCTCCTGTAATTATATCAAGAGGCTATGGCAGCGAAATAACCAATTTAAATGGATTTAAATTGATTCCAACCATCCTGAAATGACATGGGCAAAAAGCACATCCAACAGAACGGCCCCCTGGTCCACTCCAGAAATCAGTGGACCGTGGACCATAGGGCCCATACCAAAGAGGCTCGTCGGCGGGGCGTTGTAGATACGAAGGGCATTGGGCAAAACCGACGGGCTGAAAATGGGAGCGTTTGGAGCATCATGGGCAGTCTTTCTGAGCTCGCTGCGTACCGAACCTGCACTCCAGTCATCGTACAGTAGCGCTTGGGCCGCCAGACCAGCTGGCCGGCAGCGCAGCGCCTCGTCGTTCACACCGCAAACCTGCCAACAACTGGTTTCCAAATCTCCGAGCACACGTACCCCTCGACCGTACCTGTGCCGCCGCAGCTCAAACCCTTCCCTTCCATCCTCGCCGTCTCGTCTTGCTCTTCCCACTATATCTTACCCCACCCCACTCAACACCGTTCCCAACTACCCGCCTCTCCACCGCTCCGCCAGCGCATCCTCACCCACCCGCTCGCCAGCGCAACTCGCTACTCACGATGAATCCCCGCGCCCGCCCCGGCAGCCGCGCCGCCTTCCTGCTCCCGGCCCCCTCGGCGCTCTCGGCCTCCTCGTTCGCGCCCTCGTTTTCCCGTACGCGCGCGCACTGTCCGGCCGTGCGGCGCGCACCGGCTACGCGTCGCGCCGCCTCAATGGCCACGCCCCTGGACCGCCTGCTGCACGGTCCGGACTCTCCGTTGGAGCCGCTGCCGGCCTGGTCGGGTCTTGCAAAAACGCTGCGCTTCTCTACATTGTCACTTACGCTGCTGCTTACGTCGGCATTTGCGCCTGTGTCGCTGCGTCGTTCGCATTTTATGCGCCCGCCTGTTGCTGCGGCTGTTAGTGCTTCTGCGACTGTTAAGGATACGTCTACTACTGGCGATGCAGAGGCTGCAGCTATGACGCTTGGTGCTGTTACTATTGGGGGTCTTGTTATGCGCGCCATTGTGCATAGCAGGCGTGATGGAGAGGAAGAGCAGCGTCGGGTTGATGCTGAGTGTAAGCGACTGGCTAATGAGGAGGATGAGCGTATTCGCCGCGCCAAGCGGAAAAAGATGGAAGCTGTTGACGCCCCTGCGTTACCTCCAGATGCTGATCTTTTGTCCGATTTTCGGAAGCGCATCCAGGCTCTTTCCGACCCTGTTGCCGATTCTTCCTCGGAAGACGATCCAGATTCTACTAACAACAAGGACATGAGACATACCCCCATTCCAGACAGAGGTAATGGCAGTATGTTGTTGGATCGACCTGAAGATGTGGACTCCGCTTCGGATGATTCCACAGATTCCCCTGACGACGCTGCTGCCCAAACGGGTAGCACAGAGAGTATGGAACAGCCTGCCAACCCAGAGGAATTGGAAATGCTCAATCGCATGTGGAACATGTCTTCCACAGATAACAATGAGTAAGCCTGCCTCAACTCTCTGGTCACAGAGTATCGCAGCCTGTTTATGAATGATGCCACCCAAAACTATGTATTGATCTAGTGTGGCTACATGCAAGTATCCCCCTTTCACTATTGGCAGGCACTCCTATCTGGGTTAATGGTATTGATAACTTTCTTTTCCTACGTTGGTGCTCCCTTGGAAGCCCATCATCGAGCTGCACTGCAGAAGTGGTTACATCGGATTTATGGAACTTATTGTGTGGCTGCAGTAGCATCAATGTGATCAAAATTGTCTGCTTGATTGAATCGAGCACCAATTGACAAAGCATGGTCAAATTGTCTGGAGAGGAGAGTGTAATTAGTGGTGTAGTACCGAGAGGTGATAATTGTAAAGAGTCGGGTAGCCAATATCCATCGCAAATATGCCATGACTATAGAACATGCATCATGAAATGACGTTGCGTCATTCCATACGTTGTGAGAACCATTCCTCCCTTATCTTCTGCCCTACGCTCTCGGCAACTAAAGCAGTTTATTTTTCGCTGCATCTATAGATGGATAACACTTTCGATTGCGATACACGACTGAATTGTGAATCTCAGGATGTGATGCCAACGCGGTAGGAAGGCTGAGGAACAGTGTGTTGGCAGCTGGTGTGACCGTAGATTTCTATGTGGGATATATAAGGCATTCTGGCTGGTTCACTGCCGCCCAGATTAGACGCTGGGTTGGTTCAGTCGTGTATATTGTATCCTACAACTCTTGTTACTACAATTTCTACTTCTGTTTCGTGGTTTCTTCGCGTCGCTATGAACAGCACACTTCATTCAGCTGACTCCGTATTAACACTAATTCCGGTTTCTACATGGGTACAGTATAGGGGTACAAGGGGAGTTTAGGAAGTCTGAGGGGGAATTAATGTTACCATTGAGTTTGGTTGATTCACTTCTTCTGCTGTGAACGCTGCAACTGCAAGAGTGCCATTTCGCCTCCTGTATGCAGCATCAGATGCTTGGGTAAGATTCTTACCTAAAGTCAAGAAATGAACTACATCTCAATTTGCTTCCCAATGATCAGCTCACTGTTCGGTTCTGGCTGCTGCAGTCTCATGTGCTTTTCCACCTCAGAACCGTCACATCGTCCCTTCGGCTACTTACTATTTCGAAAGATAGATATGGCACGCCTACCAAACTCATAAACTGTACAGTACACCCACCCAAACCTACACTTTTCGCATAATACGCTACCCGTACCTGCCGCCTGCCCACTCAACAAGACATGGGTTCCCAAACAGATGACCCTCTCGGATGGTTGCTGCTAGCCAAACAACTCGCAAGAGAGGCAGGAGATGTTATCAGTACGCTCAGATTTCCGGTGCAATCGACGAAAGGCGCGATTTCAATAGATTCAAAGAGCGGGTCGTCTGATCTTGTCACCTCGGCAGACATCGCGTCGCAGAAGCTCATCTTCGGCGGCATCACCCGCGCGTACCCGTCACATCGCCTCATCGGAGAGGAGGATGCACAACCGTACGGTAGCCTGGACGACCGGCCCACGTGGATTGTAGACGCCATTGATGGCACTACGAATTTTGTACATGGCCTGTTGGATGTAGCAGTCAGCATTGCATTTACTCTGAATGGCAGAGTGCAAGTGGGCGTGGTGTACAATCCTTTCACAAAGGAGATGTTCTCAGCCGTTCGCGGAAGAGGCACATTTTTGAATGATAAGCCTATTGCTGTTTCTGGCTGCACCTCTCTTCAGGATGCGTTGGTAATTTCTGAGTGGGGTTATGATCGCACAGAGGATGGTGCCGAGAAGATGCTAAGCGTGAATAAGAGACTGTTGGTTGCCAATACTCGCGGCGTACGACAGGTCGGCAGTGGCGCTCTGGACTTGTGCTACGTGGCGATGGGAAGGGTAGATGGCGCCTACTGTGGGGTGGCTAATGATGCGTGGAAGATTTGGGACTACGCTGCTGCGACTCTCATAGCTGAAGAAGCTGGTGCGAAAATGTCGACTCTGGATGGCAGCCCATTTCTGATCACTTCAGATTCGATGGTGTGTACTTCTCCTGGTGTGTGGAAGGAGTTGATGTCAATAATCAATGACGAATAGGACTGAGGCGAAGGGCAGGATAATGCTGCGGTTGGCAACATGTAGAAGCTGCAATCTCGAGCTCACTTCTGCTCATTGTCAAGCCACGTACGACGATTGGCTCCAGAGTCGGTTGCTGTTTCTAATCCCTGAAGCTCACGTTGAACACGTCCATTGGGTTCAGGCCAATTTGAACATATTTCAGCGGTTTCGCAGAGCGTCGGATATTTCGCTGTTCGAGACAGCTCACTCGTGCTCCACAACTCTTTGTCCGAAGATGCTGTGGGTGGTATTGTACTATGCGAAAAGAATGGGTTATTGCGAACACGTCCATAGATACATTAGACCATCTCCAACGCTGATGTAAATGAAGGTCAATTTATTTAGGATAGACCATTGACCAAAATTGCAATCCCCAGCGCGAAGTTATTTTCGGTGATGAAGTTTATTGCTATTCAATAGATCACAAAAACAAGTACAGCACAATCCCGCATACACCATTAAACTGCCGAATAGAGTATCATTCTGGAAACAGACCTAGTATTGACATGAACGACAATAACTATATAGTAATACTTCAGTTATATTTTTATTTTCTGTGTCAATACGATATGATCGTGTGGGAATTGTACTGTATGCAGGTTGATTTACACTGCCGTATGCTACCGCGCCACTTAGAGTTTTGGCCGGTTGCGGCGTTAGCCGCGGCAACCGAGGGTATACATATAGAACTGTAGTAAATCCGATCACCGGGTCCGGAAGGGAGGGACAACACGTGACTCATCCGGACCTGGGGGTACCCATCTTTGGTGCCTTCTTACTTTGCCGGCGCTCACATCTCCTCATTTTCGATCATCCTACCGGCCTGCACGCACTCCCTCTTTCTCGCGCGCGACGGCTACGTTCCCTGCTACTGCGCGACGCAAACGCGGATACTCTATCTTTATCCAGCTCACCTAACCACGTTTACCACAGTTATGGGCCCGGGGGAGGGAAACTGTGGCGGCCGCAACATCGTTGATCCGCCAGTCCGGAAGTCCGATTGCGATTTCCAAGATTGGCGCAGTCGGGTCGGCAAGCGGGTCAGTCTAATGAAGGCTGCCCATGACGACGGAGAAGATCGAACTTACAAGACTCCCTTCAATATCCTTGGATGTACAATTTACGAGCGCACCCTACTGGGAGATCAACAGGCCCTAGTGGACGAATCTCAAGCCCGTGGAGAAGTCAATTATCTCTAGACGGATGATCCCGTCAAGGTTGTTCGAGACATCGTCCGCATTGTTGCAGTGGATGCGCCTATGGCCATTGTAACTCGACTCATCAATCCAAAGAATCAATTCTTGTCAGCGCAAGAAGAATGAGGACCTGCGCATTTTTGTTTCTCGATTCCGAGGCCTGGCGGCCAAGCATCTCCTAAGTGCCGATGCTTCTTATTCTTCCCAGATTGGAGAGGTTTCTGCGATTACTCTATTGAACAATGCGTACCTTGAAGATGGAACGCTCACTAACGCCAAAGTTGCCTTGATCAACCATGCGGAGGCTAGAGCAAAAGAAGAAGAATTAGTGAACAAAATTTCCATTCCGAAGAAGCTCTATGAGCCATTGATGAGAATAAATTCTCGTTTTGGTAACGTCCCTAAACTTCTTCCTCAAGATAGGAGTCCCGAAGCCCTTGATGCTTATAACTCCTCCTTCATATCTCAATGAATCGAGATAATGGGTATTTTTGATACTCTGACGAAAGCCATGGAGGAATCACTCGTGGTAGACGTTGTTGTTGATTCGGTTGCGAATCTTTCCATATCCGAGCAGAAACGCACCAAGCTACATCTGTATGATGCTTTGACTGTCTTAAGGAATCTAACTGAATCCCTCAAATCGTTTCCGCTGACGTACACCAGGGAGGAGGTTCAATCAATAGTTTCCCGTGACAGTAGCCAAGCACTGTTGGCAAGCAAAAGGAATTCTTCGCCTTCAGACGGTTCTAACAACCAGAAGTCCAATGCAGGAACCAATGGTGGTCAAAGGAAGAATAATAAGTCCAATCGCAACAAGAAACGTTCGGATGATAACTCGTCTTTCATTTGTTTCGATTGTGGCGACGGAAATCACAAGCGTGGTGACGCAAGTTGCAAGAATACCAGCTATTTAACCAAGAACCGCCGTGGTTTGTTGCCTGGTGTAAACACAGGAGATAAGAGCGGTCTTGGAAGTAAGGCGCAGGGCTATTTTTTCGGGAAGAGCTCCAGGTGAGGCTCAGGCAACTAAGCCTGGTCTGTGAACCTGGAGCGAATTCGGACGTCGTGTCCGGAATACAGGATCCAAATCCAATCCTAGATCTTGGTTGCCCTCGAAGTGTCGGACGGATCATGTCAGCCAAAGTCTTATGCTAGGCTTTAGGAATTGATTTCGAGCTTCGTGAAATGAATTGTGAACCTTCCATGGGTATGGGAAGAAGTGTAGTGATGCGCAATTAAGCATCGGAATTTGGGATCTTCCAATGACCGATATGGCTGGTAATGACGCAAAAATCCCTTTCTACTTAACAGAAGGAGATGGATTTATATTGCTAGGAAATGAGAGCCTGCATAAGTCTTACCAGCTAGGACCGGAGAACCTCCTCGTCATCCCTTCGGGAGTTCTAGAGATCTCCGATAATGAACTTTCGTTCGAGACATACTGCGAGCCGACGAGCTCTTCTGATCCAGAAGCGGTTCGAACCTATTTGTTTGTGGTTCCCTCAAAGACCTCATATTTCCGAAGCTACTTTGCCCCTCATAGACCATTCTTGGCGAGAAATAGTCGGGGTGGAATAATCAAGTTCAGTAACGGGAAGATTGCAAGGTTTGCTAAAAAACTCCATGGGTACTCTCACCTTCACATCAACGACATGTTCACTTTGTGTCGATGAGGGGGGGTCTTGAATCCAATCCTAGGGAAGGTCTTGAAGTCATCTTTTGAAGAATGCATAACGAGCAATTCAACAGGGAAACCAATGCAGTCTCGTAAAATTCCCTTCACTCGGATCCACGTACGATTTAATGACCATGTCCAAGTGGAATTCTTTTTCGTCTCGGAGTTGGGAAAGGAGCCCATAATGCACATGGCGGACATCTATACGGGCTTCTCTGCGACTTCATTGCAAAGTTCCATAGAAATGGCAGCTGTTGCAAGATCGTTCGAGTTGGCGTGGATAAACACTCACAGAACACCCGAAGTAGTGTCTGATGATGTTGAATTCATCACCTCGAAGTTCGCCAACATGCTCAGATACTTTGGGGTCAAATTAGAAGCCAGGCCAGCTCGCAAACATAAGAAGCTCGGAATCGTCGAAAGGAAGAATGCCGTGGTTCGCCTGATGGCTCAACGCTTACTCAAGAATGACAAGTATTTCTCCTCGAATTGTGACAGCGAGGAGGTGCTATCTCGGGCAACGTATTGGAGCAACTTCTTGTATGAAACCAAAACGTTGAGTAGCTTCGAGATTGTGCGCGGGTACACTCCGCAAATTCTAGGTCTACCCCAATCCCAAGTATCTTCCGAACTTCTTATCGCCCATGAAGAGAGAGTTGCACGAAGGGCGTTGCGACTTGTCCAAAAGAATCCACAGCCGCACGTTCTTAGAATTGATCAATTCCCTCGAGATGACAGGATCTATTATTTCAAAAGAGGTCCTAAATTTGGCACATGGGAATCTGGATATGTTCGAGAAGTGAAACCTCATTTGATCGCTGTCTCAATCAAAAAGGATCACACTGGTAAGGAAATTCTTGCTTCTTACGATGATGTGAGAGTTGTCCCTAGTTCACCGCTCCAGATTGAGCTTGGCGAAATCGACATCCTTTTCCCTCGTTCCTACTCCGTGGTTGATGAAGATAACGATGATCTTGAACGAGAAGAAGTGGTCCCAATGGATCCAATATTTGCGCAGGTACCTCCTCTAAATGAGTCGAATCTTCAGGCAGTTTCACCTGAGATGACACCATGCATCGACGACCCTCCACCTTCCCAGCCATCTTCGGAAGTAAAGATGATGAATCTCGACGATCTTAACCTTGTCGAAGGAGACGTGACTGGAGAGCAATTCGGGCATGTGTTCAATAATGAACAATCTCTTTGGGATCGTCACCCTACTAGCCTTTCATTCCTTTCAGGAGTGAAGTCTAGGCTAACGAATCAACCGCTCAAAGATTTCGGCTCGGAACTTGTTGATAAGTTCAATGATAAGGCCAAGTTGAAATTCAACCTCAACCAGTCTCACAACCCACCAAACCCTACCCAGGATATTGGGTGTACTGATGTGAGGGCTCTGCCTCACCTACCATACGATATGCAGTCAACGGAGCAAGAGCTGTTGAGAAAAGCCAAAGAGGTCTTAGGAAAAGGACAAGCTTCTGAATTTAAGCTCCAAAGCCTCCCTCAGTGGTTCATTGACAAATCTATATCAACCGAGCGGGGCAACTACCAAGGTTCATATGAATAAATCTACTTCAATACTCTTCCCCGAAACTCCAACATCATATCATCTCATCATTTTTTGAGATAAAGCATGATGGCGAGGAAGGGAGACTTAAGTTGAAATGCAGGTTGGTACCCCATGGAAACAGGGATCAGGACAAGGAACATGTTCGAAAAGACTCAGCCACAACCCAATTTCCTATCATTCGCTTGATGCTTTCGATCGCCGCTCTCCTTAGCATACAGATTGCCTCTATCGACATTAAGATCGCAAAATTGCAAGGAGGGGGACTTCCTCGAGACATTTTCATGAGACCTACGAAGGGTTGGTCCAAGTCTCCTGGAAAAGTATGGAAATTGCTTAAGCCAGTCCATGGAATTTTTGAATCTGGTCGCATCTGGCAGTTGAACATCGACAAGTGGTTGTATGATCAAGGAATCGTTCAAGTTCCTGGAATGCCTCAGATTTTCATTCTCGGAGACCGCAATGGTTCAATCCAGCTGGTCATTGCCAAAGTCTTTGAAGACTTCTCAATTGTCGGAACACGACAGAAGATCGATGATTTCCACAAAGCCATTTCCAAACGTTTCAAGGTTGGTCGTTTTGTCTCAGGGAAGGATCTCATTTTCAATCGACTCCATGTGTCTAAAGAAAGTGATAAGACGGTCTGCGTCAACATGGGAGAATATTTGGAGCAGATCCGACCTCTTGAGATTCCCTTTCATCGAAGGCAGCAAGCGAAGTCCAAGTGCACTGATGCAGAACTTAGTCCCTATCTTGGGATCACTGGGTCCCTCAACTGCCTTGGACTTGGAATTCGTCCGCAAGAATCCTTCGCAGCAAGCCAACTTCAGCAGAAAGTTGGGCTTCTCTTCGTCGAAGACCTTTTAACTGCAAACAAAGTCTTGGCAGAAATCAAAGGTTTGTCCCGAAGCTTGTGTTCAGATCAGCGAAGGACCTCAGAAACCCCTCATACTTGGATTTCTCAGATGCAAGTCATGGTAATTCCTCTTATGCGCTGACAGGATACATCTCTGGGAAGTAACTGCCAGAGGGGGGAGACGGGGTTTACCCTGTGTTGGACTGGCTAAGTTGAAAGCAGAGCAGAGTATATTTTCTTCTATTGGAGCTGGGATCCTGGCTGCTGCAACCTCTGCTGATCGAGGTTCCGTCATGGCCCAGAGCATCAAGTCTCTCCATCGATCTGATGAGGGACTCCCATTCGTCCTCACAGTGGACTTGAACGGTCTTTACTCGACCGTCACCACAGTTCATGAAGGATCCGACTACCGCCTGCGACCAACAGTTGTCAGGATGCGCGATTCGTTTGAAGTCGGTGAGATCATTGTAATGCAGTGGACGCGTTGAAAACTAAACATCCGAGCAGATTAGGCTTCCAGGCTGCTCCAACCCCGGGACATGATGCACACTAAGAGTTTAGAGGCCATTTGGCCAAAAGGTCGACTGTCCTGTAGTACCCAGCCATGTGCGGCTGGGGTTACTGGGCCCTGCACCGTGGTAACCTCAGAGGTA